>CABEEJ010002411.1:21366-52224 GCA_901482245.1 Timema douglasi
GGGGGGGGGGGGGATTAGAATAAAAGACGCCGAGTTGTAAAATGAGCAAAACAAAATCCACTTCTAACAGCAAAACTTTTCCGAGATTGTGGCAGTAGTTAGTTAACTGCCGCCTAGTTGATCCTATTTTTGGGACACTTTTATATTGTCTTTTTATATACTCAAATGTCAAAGTATGCTTAATTTATCGGTGGAATCAGGGTTTTAACTCTATTAAAAGAAAGCTCTTTTATTTGAGCTCACCAAAAGTTACAACTTGATGTAGGGCCGTTTTAAGAAAATGTGAAGCACAGGGCAAAAAAATTTCTGAGAGCCCCCTTTGTACGGCTGTCTTTCAATTTTAGCACTAATCCGTTATAATATATTGATACGTACTCGGTATATTTAATAATTTCTCATATTTTATGGAATTTTGATAAACCCATTAAATGACTGTACTTTATTAAATGCAGCCAAATTAAGTTGACAAAAGTAAATTATTGCACCATTGCACTGTTAGCTGTCTGTAGAACTACAGCGGTAGCACAATGGTGGCGTATTCTACTGTACTGCAGCACATTACTCGAATAAAATAAATCTTAAATAACATAAAGGTTTTTAATGAAATACTATCACTAAGCGAATACTTATTGCTACTAATTATCTGTGTACTATTTGATGCGAAATTTGGAATAATAACGCTAATTGAATGTAATAACTTTTGGGGGGAATGTGGCCCCTTGGAGTGTGAGGCCTGGGGCAATTGCACCATCTGACCCCCCCCCCCCTCTCCATAGACGCGGCCCTGACTTAATGAGCCTAGATCACAGACAAAGCATACATCATGCCGGAGAGCTTGAGTCTTTCAACACGTGGATCGCTAAGTGCTATCAAGGGGCATTTAAAAAAATAAATGGTACGACTCAATCACACAAACTTTCTCAAATGGTGTGCATTGTGGCTTCAAAGAATATTTTCTAAAACAGGTTTTGAGTAAACTACCCTAAGTAAGTTTTTTCCATAAAAACAAACACATCTTCTTGTTAATCACAATAATCACTTTTTAATATGTACATTTTAAACCAACTTGTTCAAATGTATTTCACAATATTCAAGTTTTCAAAAATAGATTACTTGTAATCTACCCGAACATAATTTGTATTTGTAAAAATAAAAACGTATTCTTATGTATCAAGAAAAACTGTTCCTAGATACCCATATTGGATTCAAACTTCAAGGTCAATTTCAAAAAAATTCCAATTTTCTACACTTTTTCGTAACAAAACTACTCTTGTACTGCATTATTTTAGATAAATAAAGATACATTATTACTGATAATATAAAATAGTCCCCCGATAACAATTTTGATCCAAATCGTTGGAACTATTTTCAAAAATATTCAATTTTTCAAAAATCACTCATCACTGAACTATTATTAAATTACTTTTTTATAATGAAACAACTTAAAAGATACCCATTTTAGACCAAATCGCTCAAGGCATTATTTTTAATTATTCAAATAAAAAAAACTCATCATAAACTACCCCAAACAGAATTTTCCCCCAAAAACAAGTTTACATGTCATGTTTATGTCAAACACTCCCAAGATTTACATTTTAAGCAAAATCATTATTACTGTTTAGAAAATAACACTTTATCAAATATAATACTGTACCCAAAATCTACGTATAGGCTTTGAACTATCCCAATATTTCCTTCTAAAATTCGAAATAAATGTTATTTTTACCATTGATTTAAAAATACATTTTATCGAGAATCATTGTGGGTTCAAATTATCTAATTTTTTTAACCAACCAATGTTGAATTAGCCAAATCCTGCTGTAGGATAAATAGAAAATACCTAAAAAATGTGAATGCTAAAGGTTATTGGACAGTAAATATTTTATTACACAATTTAACAGGTGTATAATTGTAAATTATAAATGGTTTCTAGCTTCCTTTGTGATTTCATTGTATCTAATTTTGTTATTGTGAGTTAGAATATTTTAACGGTCTTCATTTATGGTTTTATTTCATATTTGTAAAAAATATATAAATGCAAAAAAAGTGTTTTTCCGCGATTTTTTCAGGTGTTATAAAAACTTTTTTATGACAAATTTTCGTTTATTTGAGAATTTTTATGACAAAAATACAAATATTTATTTAATTTAATATAGGGTCTCTAACTATGCTACTTATAAACTACACTACGCAACACTATACTTTAATTGGGTTATACAATACTACCAATAGTTCTGTACAAATTATGAGTTTTCCCTTGAAGACTGAAGAATTGTCTTTCTAATAAATATAGTTAGTTTTTATTTTCACTCTTAATAATTTTTTTTGTGTGATGAGTACGTTCAGATTTTTTTAAATCTTTAATTTTAAACTACTTTGGATTTAAAATCGAAAATGAAATACTGAAAGGCTTCTGGTTGATAGTGCCATTTTAATATTTTAGTAGCGTATTAGCCCTGTAAAGCTACATGTTTTCACCGAGAGGATGATGGTTGTCTGGTGCTAAAATTTATGCAAATAAAGAAAGAAATTAATTGCATATCTTATTTCAGTTTTCTCTCTTTTAAAATTTAACTTATGCCCCTAGTAAGAGAGTTATGATATAGAAATGCATGTAAGTAGTGTGGTGGGCCGTTGAAAACACCTTCTTTAACTCGTCCTAGGTTCTTTATCTCAGTTATTTAGGCTATATTATTATAATTAATGCTGATTTTTTATCGGGGGTGGGTAGTTGTGTGTGTGTGTGTGTGTGTTATTGGGGTAGTGTGGTGTGTAATTGGGTTGGTCTGTTTGTGTTTATTCATGTCCAAGCTTGTTCGTTTCTGTCCCATTTGATTTTTGGTCCAATTTGATTTCTGCCCCATTTGATTGTTTATTATGTGTGTACCTTGGGGTAGGGTTTTTTGGGGGAGTTTTTTATTTATTTAACAAACGGGGCCCCAGGTCATTACTCGGGCTGGGTGATAAGGCTCAAAATTTGGGGGTTATTGCCCATCCCTAGATTAACCAAACTGGGTATTTGGGTTTGGGGGCCTCGGGGTGGGTGGTAAGACTCAAAATTTTGGGGACATTGCCGACCCCCGAAATTTGCCCACCAATTAGGTTGGTATTCTAACCTAGATGCACTATCCAGATTTGGTGTTTGGGTTTGGGGGCATAGTCCAAAAGGGACGTGGCCCACCCTACATGTTGGGGTTCATCGGCACAGAGTGATAGGTGCATTTTGGATGCCTGGTTGCAAATGAGCTCTCGGCCACCCTCTCCCAAACATGTGGGAAAAAATATGTTTTCTATTCATACTCCCACCCAGACTGTGTGGTAGGTCTCAGAGGCTTAGTCCAACTATTGTGGGGGAAGGACGGGTCAAGGCCCACCGCCTCCCCCTAATGGGCCAGGGACCTTACGCCAAAAAACTAAAGAGCAGTTGCTTGGGAGATTTTGTCTACCTCTCGATGGGTCAGGGATCCGGGTAGTGGAGCACATATCAGTGAAGGCTGATCATCAACAATCCATTACGACTTGAGTTTTGTGTGTGTGTGTGTGTGTGTGTGAGTGAGAGAGATGCATCCTATCACAAACACACTTTGAGAGGGGAGTGATGATCAATAACACAAATTAATTAATTATCACGCAACGTGTACATCCTGATGACACGGATCTTTGTTTAGTTACTGTCATACCGTTATATTTGATCAGACCACGACATAGATGTACGTGTAATCAGTGCGATCTTTCTTAATGGCCCGCGGTACAGTCTTCACCCCACAAGATATATACTCACCAGTAATCATCACAAATGCACCAACATTTACCTCGACTTTTTTATGTTTAGTCCGTGTACAGTATTACTACGTATCTGAGGATGTATACTCGTGTTTAAATGGTGGAAAATTGGAAAACTCTTCTTATTACTCTCATGCGAACCAAGTGCACTATTTGTCTGTCATTAAATTACACATGTTTTAAGTATATTTGATTGGACTTCCACATTTTGATGACCGTGAACGCAAATTTAAATTAGAAAAGTAACAGAGTGAATCACACCGTTCCGCAGTCTGGCTGCGGAATAGGTTTTGCGTGGAGGGAGAGTGGAAAATCAACTGTAGCCCCGTGTGTCCGTCCAAACTATTCACGTTTAAGGAAATGTAACCACATTGGAAAGTGGGAAACCACTTAAGATTATTGACTATAGCTATTTTTAAGAGTGTTACACCAGGGTAAGAGATATAATCAAATACCAATGTAACGACAAATCTGAGCTACACCAGGACTTGATACCGCAAGTCCTACCATGTGTTACAAATAGGTACAGAATTTTATTCCACCAAGAATATTTTTTGATGTTAGGCAGAGACTATTAGACAACTAATAGCTGGACACAGGACATTAGCTGTATTAATAACCTGAAAGGATATAAATACTGTCTGGGAAAAGGAACTCAATTCACTGATCGTATGTGTGTATTAATTCAACGTCACTCTGCGAGAAAAAAGTAGCATCTACAATCGCCGTGCTAGATGATGAATGTAGAAATTCGGCGATAACAGCGACGGCAATTGTGGTCTATTGCCCTGTACTGGTGAACATTCCCGATGTGGCCGAGGCACAAAAATGTCGCTGGGGTTGTTTCTATTCTCAGTGTTGTATTCCATCTTTTGTATGGATAATGGATATTCTCACAACCCCAACCCTGTCATTTCTCAATGACGTCAGATTCCGGGATGGTAATAATGATGGATGTGAAAATATACATGCCTGCATTCTTCTAACAATACCTGTAACTGTTTTCCGAGTGTTATAGTACCAAGGGCAAAATCAATTTTGCTCGAAATTTGCTCCTACGATTTTGGATATCATTATTACAAACAAAATGACAATTTTAACTTATGACTTTGAGGATCTTTGATTGCTATACTCTTGGGTGGACAGAGATGCTCATCTTGTGTTTTGAGTTCCTAATGCCAAGGAAGTAAGTAGCTAGTAGTGTATACTATTTCTGCAACAATGTAGGATATATATATTATATCGTTTCACAAATCTTTCGAATTTTTTAGTAACTCTGTTTATTAGGGAGGATAAAATCTTTTTGGTTCTATTATGACAAAATATTCTTATTTAACTTCAATGTAACTACTTTAAAGTATTTTCAGGCTACATGTTTCACCCTGTATTACACTATGGCCCTATCTTATAAGCTGGAGCATAGTATAGCAATGTTTGATACCTTTCAGGCTGGTTTTAAACAACTATTATAACATGTTCTTTTTTAAACTTTTGTATTAACAAACAGAGCAACAACAACAATATTCTGGTCTGTTGAGCACGACAAGTAACTGTTGAGAGTTTCAGCCCCATTCAAAGCATGCGAAATATAGTTTGCTGTTAGATAATCAAACTGTTTTAAACATCACATTTTGTCCACCAAGAAATGTCATACAATGATCCAAATAATATAATGATTTAGGAAGGAAGACATTACCAAAACTATCCAACCTAATGGTGTAGTCACGGTCCGTTTCACCTTTAAATTTAACATTTGTATAAGTTTTATATGGTGTCAAGGCCTCGAGCTCTCTGGGGGTCTTCGGTCTTTACCTCAGGGGGCTCATCCTCATCCGATGAGGGGTCCTCGGTCTTTACCTCAGGGGTCTCATCCTCATCCGTTGAGGGGTCTTCGGTCTCTACCCAAGGAGGCTCATCCTCATTCGATGATTGGGCTATATATATTGCTTGACCCGTTGGTGACGGTGACTCTGATGGTGGGGGCGTAGGTGACGCTGGAGTTGGTGTCGGAGTCCAGAAAGGTTGCTGATGATGGTCCTAACGTGGTACAGGCATCACAGCCACAATGACCTCTTTGTGTAAATTATAAACAGCACATGTCAGGTCACACAGGTACGACTCCTCAACTCTCTCATAAGGTAGTACCTCAATCGCTCTTACGGTGTAGTAAGTAGAGTCACAAAATTCAATGTAGCCTCGCTCCTCTGGTACACCTCTGACGTGGTTAGCTACTTTGTAAATTACATGTTTAACGTCCACAATCACGCTGTAAATGCATTCAGTGATCCTATAGGCTCGTCCTACATACGTATGGCCCACAAACCTTAAATTAATATAGCCTGTTCTAAACATGACAGGTCTTACACCACCAAGACTCAAACACAAATCTGATCACTGCATCTTCGTGTTGCTATTAGTTGTTGCGTCTTATAGTCTTGTCATCTACACTAGTTGATTGTTATTGATTCGTGCCATGTTGTCATCTGTTATACACGCTTGAAACTCACGATCGTAGGTGTGCCTAGTTTTACACCCCTACAGGTAAATAAAAGTTTTTCTTTGTTAAGTACGCACATGTCTTGGTAAGGTAACGTTCCAAAACAGCACGGTAAAAATACGCAAAACTCCCCGTATAAATATGCAATTAGACGTCTGCCAAATTTGGTTTGAACAGCTTTTAGTTTATTTACCACATACTTTTGCTCTGCCACGAGATCACTTAGCTTTAACGTTTGTACAACGCCTACGATATTAATTAGCTATTGCAATTTGTCCATTTCTGCTTCATTCAGTAAACGTTTTTATATACAAATCCCCCACTATATATATCCATCGAATATACCCCCACCATCATCGGCTGTACTACTTTAATATCCGGTTTCGCCCCGCTATGATTGCCCTACATACACATCCGGGTTGAGGGCTACATTACCTGTGTCATAACGCCAATGTACTACTTTAATATCCGATTGTAACCAGGATATCGTGCCTCCAAACCAGCGCTGGGGTTTGTGTCAAAAAATAGATTCTGATGTCATCGTTGTTGCGAAATAACACGTGACCTATTCTTGTCTTGACAGGAGGGTAGAAAATATGGCAGTAAATCTTTTAATGGTACTGGGGTTTAGTCCTAAAATAGATTCTGGGGCCGACTCTAATTTTAGTCATGGGTGATGAGAGCTCATTACCAACCTAGCTTCCACGATGCACCTATTTCAACGGTCCAGGCTGGGCTATGTCCCTTTTGGGATATCAAGAAGCAGGAAAAATCTCCCTAGCGTCTGCTCTCTAGTTTGTTTGGGGTATGGTACCGGGGTTGAGTCCTAAAATAGATTCTGGGGCCGACGCTAATTTTAGTCATGGGTGATGAGAGCTCATTACCAACCTAGCTTCCACGATGCACCTATTTCAACGGTCCAGGCTGGGCCATGTCCCTTTTGGGATATCAAGAAGCAGGAAAAATCTCCCTAGCGTCTGCTCTCTAGTTTGTTTGGGGTATGGTCCCTGGTCCATTAGGGGGAGGTGGTGGACCTTGCCCCCCCTAAATTATGTATTAAGACTCTGAGACCTACCACACAGGCTGGGTGGGGGTATGAATAGAAACAATATGTTTTTCAACCAGTTTGTGAAAGGTGGCCGAGAGTTCATTTGCAACCAGGCATCCACAATGCACCTATCGCTTTGTTCCGACTAACACTACCATCCAGGGTGGGCAATGTCCCTTGAAACTTACCACCCTGGCCATGTAGTGAGCTGGGGCCATGGGAGTACTGGCGAAAAATCAAATTAGGAGTGTGGGGAATAACAGTAAATTGTCTCACAGATGTGGAAAGGGGGTCAAACTTGGATAGGGTGGAGTGGAAAATCACAGCGCTGTACTGAGCCAGTGCTAGCCCGTTGGACATGTTTAGTATAATCACCACCAAACTGACGCCTGACGTCATCAATGGATGTAGGTCAATTATAACGGTGATTATCTCAACCAGGATATCGTGTCGACTAAAGGGCGCCGGAATTGAGTCCAAAAATAGATTTCGACATGGTGTACTCATGTCTGGATAGGAAATATCTCAACCAGGATGTCATGCCGGCAAAACCCGCGCCGGGGGTTGAATTCCAAAATAGATTCTGGTCCCACTGGCCCTGTCCCTTTTGGGCTAAGCCCCAAACACCAAGTCTGTCTACCTTTTGGGGCTAAGCCCCCTAAACCCAAACACCAAATCTGGATAGTGTATCGAGGTTAAGATCCCTACCACATTGGTGGGTAAATTTTGGGGGTGGGCAATGTCCCCAAAATTTTGAGTCTTACCACCCAGGCCGAGTAATGACCTGGGACCCCAGGGTAATAAATGAATCAAAAATTCCCACGCAAACCCCTTTCCCCTAGGGACACACGTAAAATGCAATCAAATGGGGCAAAAAATTAAATTGGCCAAAAAATCAGATAGGACCTGAACGAACAAGTTTGGACACCAATAAAACACATACAAACCAACCCAATTATCCTCCACACCACCCCAATGACACACACACACACACACACACACACCTCCCCATCCCACCCCGATAAAAAAAACCAAGATTAACTATAATAATATAGCCTAAAAAACTGAGATAAAGAAGCTTGGATGAGATAAAGAAGCTGTTTTCAACGGTCCATCACACTACTCATGTAGTACCTAAACGGTTACCGCTGAATAGCGGACTCTTCTTTATAACGGACAGTTCAAATTTTCCTGATAAAATAACATGGGCTCTTAGGGTGAAACAACTTCGCAATAACGGATATTGACACTGCAAGCGAAGCATATTTATGAAAAAAAAGTGGACAAAATATATTATTAATACAAGTCCATATATTCTATAGTGTCAATGACAGGAAATGTCATTGTTTCGTGTGAAGTGTGAGCAGTCTCCCCCTCCAGGGAAAGTTTCTTAAATATTTTAAGTAGTAACGACTAGTTTAAGGTCTTGCCTCCCACCCCTTCCAAGCCATATGTGGGGGTTGTTCCAGCATTGTAGTATGTGTCCGTGTGTACATATACAGATCAGGAGGCCTATTGACCACGTTTTGTTATGTGTATTATGCAATCTCTACAGTATGCTACGTACAGTATTTATTCACGTGTCACAACTATCCTGCATACAATACTGCACACTACAGTAATTAGATTGTGGTAGATAAAATCCACAATATATAGGTTCATAAATATGAAAATGTGTGCAAGCAGTATGAGGTTATAAATAAGTTAGATTATTTTTCCAAATAATGGTAATTTTGTTGATCCCGGAAGGTGTCCTCAATTAAGAGGTTTCATTGTATGCGTTTTGCAGATGCTCTTCCCTAATCAAACTTATTTTATTTTGGTGTTGTGACAATGATGATAAATGATTATCAACTTTTCAAAAACGACGCCAAAAATGCCCTTGTACTTTGATGAAACTTAAAATGTAATTGGAAATAATAATTATATTATTATATGTTCTGTCTTAAGACAGGTCCTTTCCTTTTGTCAGTAAACCTAGACCTCCAATGCACCCTGTCCTCTGCCTCCTCTTTCAGATTCCAGAATTTTCTTCTTTCTTTCAAGTCCTCTAGCATTTGAAATATCCTCCTTCCTCAACTCCTCTTTCCCTCAACCTTTCCTTATATGAATTCGTGCAGAAGACAGTTCCTAATAAGGATGTGTCTGATCCAATTTGCTTTGCACAGAAGAATCACATCAAAAGTGGATCTCTTCTCACCCACTTTTCTTAGGACGTCTTCATTTGTCACCCTATCTGTCCACGTGATATTCTCAAGTATTTTGCTGCACCATATTTCAGCCCACCATAATACACAAAAAAAAAATAACTAAAATTAAGATTTGAAATCGCATATTTCCATAGAATTTAAAAAACTTAATAAAAAACGAATACTTGTCCTCACATCAAAATGTTATGAAACTATGGATATAATTTCGTTTTTAACAAGGAATGCCATTAACCAGAGTTGTCTGGAGATCTCCAGGAGGATCATTTGACGATTGGCAACAGTGGTAAGGCAAGGTATCGTGGGGAGTTGTCATTATTGTACTTGGTGAAAAATAAACGCACACACACAATGTCTGCACTATGTTTTACTTAAGTACTAGGATGACCTGGTGGTGTAGGGGTAAGGTGTCGGAGAGGACTTCTGTGCTGGGGGTCCGGGGTTCAATCCTCGGCCCCGGCACAAATTTATCTGATTACCAAACCCTTCCTTCACCTCTGACAAGACATCTTGTGAATATGTGGAATGCCAGGTCTTCACCGTGGTTCGGATCCCACGTTAAACTGTAGGTCCTTCATTTCATCTCACAATCACCCTACCATTACACATTAGCGTAAGTGACATATAACTCGAATGGGTAGTAAGACATGGTGCTAATAATAATAATAATAATAATAATAATAATAATACTTAAGTACTTAACACAAGCCATGACTGGGTGGCAACCAACTACCAGAATTAGTTGTATTTTTAAGGGTGTATGACCCAAAATTAATAATATAATAATAATTATATATATATATTTTTTAGGTCTTTTAAAACCAAACTCTAGTGTATTAAATATGAATTTAATGTATATTTTAAGCACAGTGTTTACTCAAAATGAGAAATTTTGGCATCTAATGCAACAATTTTTAGAAAAACCAAATGAGGCAAAGATTTCATATTTGGAATGCTAGAAGTACTTGAGGAGGTTTATTAATTAAAATAAATCCAATATTCAATCAATCATTTTGTATACTTAAACGTGTGTAATAAATGGGTGAATCAAATCAATTAATGCCGACTTCCTTTAACTTTATAATGTTACTTCATTTACATTAATATTCAATCTGAAACTCATGAAACTAAAACGAGCTAATGAGTTTCATAATTTGCCCCCGGATTTTGAAAATATATCTTATACAACCCCGAAATAGCCGAAACAGAACGGCCTGGTCAGAGTAGAGCAGACAACTCATCCCTTCTCACTCCAAGTCACTAGCTGTCTGTCCTTGAAACCATAAATATGTCGCCAGTGGTTTTGGCATGTTTGTACAGCTCATTGCCCTGAACTATAACCATCTCTCTTTAGGGATTGTTACCTGGCTCTCCACCGTTTTCAAGTCAGTGTAGCAAGTGCTATTATTGATGAAAGGATTCTTTTCAGTGTGGCTGAGTGTAATTGCATTTAATGTCTTTAGGGATGTGTGAAGTGTAATAATAGTGGAAAGAACATTATTATTATTTTAAAAAATGGACCCACAAAAGTTTAAGACAGTAGAAGAGATGTAAAGGGCAAAAGGCATAAGCATTACAAGGCAATGAAACGCTTCTACGAAGAGATTCGGGAAGCCCAAACCGCTAATAACTTGGTGAAATGACTTCAAATCTATATTATGTTATTGAACTTAAATAATTAACTATTTTTGAAAATTCTTTTGAAATCTGGAACCAAATCCGGAACCTCCAACTTAGCAAGTCAATATCTTACCACTGAGCTATCTAGGGATAATACTGTGTTAGGGTCATTTATCGCTAATATTTTAAGGGTTAGTCGGTAATAGATGTGTAAAATCGTCGGCCAACTAATAACAATCATAAACACACTCCATCGTTGATTTATGCTACCGTTCGAACGATTTTTATTAATTTTAAATGGTTTCTTGGATATAATTTGTAAAGCAGAAGCCACCAATCTTTATTAAGCTGTGGACCACATAAATGTTTTACCAGGACGCTGTAAACCACTTATTAATTATTCAGCAAATAACTTTAAGATTGACTTCGAACAAAGAATACAGCGGAGACATTAATATGTATGCACAATCGTGCATATGTTAAATAAATAAAGATGTATTACTTAGGGTGACCTGGCGATCTAGAGGTAAGGTGTCGGACTTCTGTGCTGGAGGTCCAGGGTTCAATCCTCGGTCCCGGCATAGATTTATCTGATTACCAAACCCTTCCTTCACCCCTGACAAGACATCTGGTGAATGTGGGGAATGCCAGCCCTCCACCGTGGTTCGGATTCCACGTTAAACTGTAGGTCCTCCATTTCATTTCACAATCACCCTACCATTACACATTAGCGTAAGTAGCGTATAAACCGAACGGGTAGTAAGACGCGGTGCTAATAATAATGTATTACTTTCTAGTCATATTGGCCATGAGATGAAATTTGTCGGTTAATATATTAATATATAATGTTAATTGTTTTACCTTCTCACAGCTCTCTGGTTGAGAAAAGATAGTAATTATCAAAAAAATCAAACTCGAGATGTTGATGGATGTCGACGTTTCTTGACCCCCTGAATCCGAAAAAGTGTTTTTTTTTTATAATGTAAGTCCGTAGTTCTGACTAGAGGTGAAACTATTTTACCATTAGGGATAAAACTTGGGACATAGGGTTTTCATAAGGTTTCTCATGGATTAAAAAAAAACAAAAAACAATCTAACCCTAAAATTAATGGTAGTATTTTTAGAGTAGAAGAGAAAAAATAGATTATGTCAAACTTGGCTCTATTAAAATTCGTATATATGTATTTTCTAATATTAAAACAAAATGGAAGTTCTCATTTCCTCATGAAAATAACTTTGAGGGTAATTTACACTTAAGGAAAATTCCAATTTTTATCGTATCTCCACACCTCTTTGAGATACGAAATAATTTATCATTTAAAAAATTAAAACATATTAAATATAAAAATCTTTATCTGAAATATATTTTATAAAACCAATAGTTTCCTATATATATAAAAGTATATATATGTATATATATATATTACACTTATATATATTTTACACATATATATATATATTTTACGGAGATCTTTGAAATTGGAAATTTCTGTTTTGCTCTGTGGGTGTTATTTATGTTCCTATTTTCCATAAGCGTGTATATTATTTCGTTTATGCTCTTTGGTCGAATGTGCAAAAATGTCTATTATCTCGTTTCAAATATCTTACGAGTTTTAATATAATTAAATATCTCTATTTATTTATATTAGCGAGAAAGTCTATGCTGTGCCTCCTCCCCACCTTTTTTAAAAAACAAATGAGCCCTTTTGTACAAAAAATCTATAAATTTGTTTGTGGATATAACTTAGAAAATAAAATGATCATGCTAGAAAATTAGGAAGCTTAGCTCTGTCGGTAGTGCGTCCACTTAAGGACCGGCTACATAGAACCGCACCGCATTTTTCTGTTGGAACGCTATCCATGTTTTTAAATGCAAGTGGCTGCACGGTCAGCACCGCACCGCACCGCACCGCACCGGCACTGACGAATCGTCTAGAGAGCATTGCTCGTTGCGGACCGTGTATCCGCCTACCACCGGAAATAAATGTTGGGGAGCTTCCGAGCTTTGTCTTCATGCCAACCTCTAAGAACTGTAGGGATGGGAGAAACAGTGATTTTACGATATCGGTGATCACAGTGACCTTGATTAAAAGAGCAGTGATTATTGACAGTGATTATTCACAGCGATTGATTGTGTCTACACTTGTAAAACTAGGCATTTCTTTCACAGCCGTGTCACGTGTGACGCTGTAGTCATTGTTTACAACATTATGTACAAACAAAACAATATTATATACAACAACTTATTGAACAACAAACATTCTTCTAAGAATCAAATTGCCAAAGCTATTTTTTATGCTTTTAGTGAGGATTACTCCATCTAGATATCATATTCTGGAAATTGAAAAATGACACCTGGACGTCCATCATAGACTACCATAAATTATGAGTGAAGAATGACCCTGGGCACGGAACGAGTCTTGGATAGCTCTGTGGTTAGAGGATTTACGTACTAAACTAAGCCAAAAGTCCCGGGTTTGATTGCTGTGTCCACGTGTCATCTTTTAATCTTCAAAACATTCTTCTTAATTATTAGCTAGCTTTGCATTTTATTCTTTGTGATTAATAGCTAACTTAACTTTATGAAAATAGGTGAAAACCTATGCAATTAAAAATAAAAATACAAACTTTTTTTGTAATATAACTCAGTTTATAAAGAATATAAAAAGGCTTTCTTTTTTTATTTACAATAATCTTATGCTTGATTTAATAAAGTGCGGTGCGGCTCGTGTAGCCATAACTTTACGGAGCTAGGGGTCCCGGGCATGGCCGAGAAATTTACCATTGTTGGAATGTGGGTTTACACTTTCACAGTGATGGANTAGAGTAATTAGTAGATAAGCGTATAACCTGAATAGGTAGTAAGACACGCGGAGCTAAAGAGAGTTAAAAAAAGAAAATAGCACCGACAACCTACAATGGCTTCACGTAACATAATTAGTGAGCCACTACTGTATTAGTTAGGCTCAGGTTACAGACATGTCCAGATGGACACTAACAATATGTGCATTTGTGCACAGAATGTCTACATCAATATTCCACCTCCACAATCATAACACACATTTTCAATCACTCTTTGTTTATGTCCTTTATTGTCATATATTTTCTCCTCTTTGTTCAGATGTAACAAATTAGTTTTATAACAACTATCAAAACATAGTTTCTAGATCCCAAGTTCATTCGCCGTGTCCAGATGTCATTTTAAAATTTAAATAATATGTAGATTAGGCTATAAATGTAATTAACAACTACTCATATTCGGCATCATATAGAGATAATGGTTTTAATAACACCCCCCCCTTTTTCCCTCCACTCTATTTGTTCACCATATCTGTATATAGCACACTTAGTGTAATTAATATTTATATTTATTACACTAGTGTGATAATGATGAGCAATATCTAAAATAGAGGAAATGTACCTACATTTTTGTGGAGGGACAAAGGGAAACCATTTAGAAAGATGCACCCTTTATTTACCCGTTCGGATTTGAACTCTGAACTTAATGTTTAAATCAAGTTAAGGTTAACTTTAAAAATGAACATACGGTTTAATTTTGTCTGTGACTTAGTTTTCATTTATAATGAAGGACTACTCCAAATAGCTTAAAGAGAAGAATAATTTAAAATAATAATTTAGAAACGGTCCACCCCAAATATATTATGGGAATAAACTATTTTCAAAGATCCGCCCAGGGTCCACCTCTTTAGCCTTGGGGTCAAAGCCCCTCAAGACCGCTTTTTATTTGCTAAGCTAATTAACACCCGCCCGCCTCCCCCAGACAAATAAGGTTTTTCTGTCACTCAAGTCAAGTATAACAAAGAGAGGGGGCCCCACGCTTTACTCTTGATACCGGACCCAATTTTGGCAATTTGGCGGGCCTAATACTATGTAACTTTAATTTATTTTAACTCAATAACGAACAAATATTCATACTGTGTTACTCTTATTTATTTTTTAGAACGATGTTATTTTAAAGAATCCTTGAGCAAAGAATAGGTACAACAGCTAGTTATAAATATAAATAGAAAGCAAAAAAGATTTTAAATGATTAACTTGACATAAAATAGTATAAAACTCTTCTTGGTTTAATTCTCATATTCTCTTCTGCTATACTAATATTAATTAAAATTGAATAAAAAACATTTAAGACCACAGATATTTATTTCACAATCTTACATAGGAAATGTACATTATCATAGTACAGTAATGTTAATATTATTTCATTTCTAAGGTGTACATATGTGGATTAAAAAAATAGTAAAGAATGTGTTATATGAATCGTCTTTCAGGATAATATGTAAAACTATTGTTATATATTTAAACCCAATGTGATAAATACTTAATATATTTGAAAAGGCCAATTTAGGACGGATAAATATTATTATTATTACTATTATTACTATTATTATGAGCAATAGTCATGAATACATGGTCTATAAGTACACATTAAAATATTTTTTTATATAAATTGAATAAAATGTTATGCTTACAGTATATTAGGTTTGTCATAAAACTATAACATTAGATTTGTAAAATAATGCAATGGTGATTTTATGTACATTATAATTAAATAATAACTTATATTACAGTACAAAATATTGTGTTTGATTATTTTTTACCATACCGATCAAGTTTTAAGTGTTCAGGTAACAACCAAATGATAGAATGTATCAAACTTTATTGATGAAGTTATATAGTATGATAACACAAACAAAAAATCTCTTGCCATATAGATTCATAGCAAAATTTTCTTCATAAATATGTGGGCTTGCTTCCCTACATCTATCTCTTTCTTTAATCGCATGTATAAAATGAGCCAAACAAGGAAACAGATGAAGCAAAGAACAATAGGGATTTGTCTATTATCCTCTAAAGGCTTAGCAAATATGAGAAAACTAAGTAACTTATATTTGTGATATTAAACAAGGGAATTTCATTTTAAAATACTTGCATGAAAGGGCATAGAAAGTGGGCGATCTGGACCCCTTTAGAATTTGTTGGAACCCCCTAAAATGGTTTCAACAATTTTGTTTAAAAAGGATATCTGGGGTGTATTTGACATGACAGATCATATTGTACCTTTTTTTGGGAGGACAATTTGCTAATTGGGTAGTTTACTAATGACTAAGTTTTGAATATTAAATGTTTCTCAAAAATTGCGCTTATATTTTGTTTAAAATGTATATCGTAGGAGGTTTTATATGATGAAAGGCACTGGATACTTGTTTTTCAGAGAAAAACTGATTTTTAGGTTGTTTACAAATGAGTGTTATTTTTTCATTTAAAATTGTTTGAAAATGGGTTTTAAATTTTTGTTAAAATTAGATGTCTAAGCGTTTTACATGATCAATAGCAAGAGCGCATAAATGTTGGGTTGTGGGGTTCTGGACCCACCCTCCCTCCCCTGGAATTTGATTTACCTCCCATTGGGGGGCTCATATATACGTATACAATTTTTATAGGCTAAAGGAAAAGTAACATTTTCTAGGAGACACCCCCTTAGAAAATTAGCTTTCTACACCCTTTCTTGAATGGATGTCTTATCTTATACTTTACATTTATTGGTAATAGCAAGTGTTAATGTAATATATATATATATATATATATATATGTATAAACAAACACATACATATATTAGTATATAAAATTCAATAATAAATGGCGACTCATTTGACATAATAGGCCTAGTGATGTTACTGATGGTTACCGGTACATTTTTATAAATATTTTGTCAATCAATTAATTATCCATTACATCCCGACATTGCTAATATCAAAGTCAAACTAAGTATTTTAAAAATTGAGGGCTTCAATACACTCTTATTGCTTCCACCTACAGCAAATTACCTTATTTAAATATATCAAAATTTCTCTTACATCGTATACCACTATTAAAAAGTCTCTAAACATATACAAAACTAGATAAACATTTAAATTAATAATTAAATACTTATAAATAATATAATGACTCCTAACAACCAGTAATCATAACTTACTTATATTACTGCAAATGTATACAAACTAAACATTAAACTAGGTTTTCAATTTAGTCTCAATATATACTTTGCTTATTGTCATGCAATTCTTAAATACATCTTATACGACGGCCATTTCCTAAAACGTAATGAAGGGAGAAGCTATTTTGAAAGTTAATGTTTTCTGTTTTGTGTCAAAGTACGAGTATATTCATCTGGGCGACATTAAATTCACACATATCAGCTAAGACACGATTTATTAAATCTATAGTCAATATGCCTAAAAATGAATCAAAAGCGTGCAAATAAAATATGAAATATTGGTTTAAAATTCTTATTTCAGAAAAATATCATTGCATGTTTCCTTTTTTGTTAAAAAATATCACAAAAATAAAAGTATAAAACTACTCAATTGGAATAGTGACAGTAAAAAGGGTATTTAACCCTGCCTTCAAAATCTCATAGAAGAAATAGAGAAGAAATGGAGTGAGTGTTTGCATTACATAGAATGAGTTTCAATGTTTAAAAGACAAAAGTAATGGTTTGCAGTAAAAGTGGTAATACACAAGCCAAAATTAAATTGGGGGGAAAGACTTTACAAAATGTAGATGCATTTGTATATTAGGAAACAGAACTACAAGAGATGGATGATGTACAAATGATATTAAATGCATAATGCAACAAGCCAATAAGGTATTTTTTTAAATAAACAGAGCCTGTTGACAAGCAAGAGTATTAGTATGGAAACAAGGAAGAGATTTTTGAAGAACTTTGTTAGTAGCATTGCACTATACAGGATGAAAAGTCAATGGTAGTGACAGGCGAGAAAAGGAGTATAAAACACTAGAAATGTGGTGTTAAAGATTAATGATGAAGATAAAATGGACAGAACAGATTATAAATAAAGAAGTTATGAAAAGATAGACAACTCTGGTGGAAACGTGTAAAGCACACATTTATTCAAGTTATTCTTCATAGCATCATAGAAGGTACTATCGAAGGAAAGGGTAAATAGATAGAAATATTCACAAAACAAGTGATGCAAGACGCTGGCTGTAAAAATGATCAAGAATCGAAGGAAAAAGCAAGAAGGGAAGAATGAAGGGCATTTGCCAACCGATCTAAGAGTTGAAGACCAAAGAAGTATGGAAAAAAAAGGTAAAATATTTGAATACATTTTATTTAAAAAAGCAAACTCATCATTAATTTAACTCAGGCTTTGTGAGATGAGTATGGATGAAGATATCTAACTTTAATGATCTATATTATTTAAATTTCAATCAATTTAAATAATATGATATTTAGATGTGGCTATAACCATCATTAACAAAATAAGATAATACTTGGTTATTTAATTCATATTAACTGTCCCAATTATACTTGATTGTAGTAGATATCACAAATATCATGCCTCAAACAAATTTCTGTCCTTTGTCTCAAGTTTTGATAGAATTTAAATACCTATTTTACATAAGTATGTAGTTTAAAATAGTGTTAGAAATAAAATAGCTTTGGTGCTGGTATTTGGATACTCCAACACACATTTACCAAAAATGAATAAGTAATAATTTAAATGTGATGTTATTAATCATTGTGATTTTAATGGTAGGAAATTTTTAACATAGCTAACATAGTTAATATCAAATACCAAAATAATTAAAAATTTGTTGTTGGTCTTGTTTTCTCAATATAAACACATACCTATGCAACTAGTAAGTATTGTTTTATGGTAATGCAAACACTAAGTTCTTTACTATATTTTAATTAAATAGTTATTTTTACAAGTTAATTTTATTACTTCTCCCGAAATACAAAATAAATATGCCTACATTCATAAAAAATCACTATCATAGATGTATGGAATTTCCACAGTTTCAACCAAGTATGGTTAGATGTTAATAGATATCTAAATATTATATATAGGCCTATATATATAGAACATTCCTTAATACAATTAGAATATTCACATGACACTATGCAGATGCTTGAATCAATTAAAATTATTACTTAGAGAAATAATTAGTTTTATTTTAATAGACCAAATTAATATTTTAATCATCGATGATTCTCTCTGTTTGATAATGACCTTCTACACTAATTTTTTGTCAGATATTCTTATAAGAAGTTCAAAGAGACCCAAATTGAAACTGTTACAGCTATTTTCTATGACCAACTTTTTGAATTAAAAGTATAATATACATTTTAAATGTATCAAATTATGATAAAGAAAGAAGAAATTTAGCTACATATATTTCACGAAACAATAAAAAAATTATCCTTAATTTATACACCAATCTAACAGTGTAAGTTTAAATTTACAGCTTTTAATAGTGTCATGATTGCACTTACCGCACACTTTTTTTGTTCCTAAGATTTGTTCTTTTATGAGGAGTCTTACTATATTCATATTGTTTCTCTGGAAGTTCAACCACCATTCTGGACACCGTAGGTATGCAGAGGAACTCTTGTTTAATGTTATTTATTTTTCAAATAATTTTAATTATATGTGTGGGCTAGTCTTCTAATAATTAATTTGTTGTGTTGAAGTTTGGTATTTTGTGCTAAGTGTTTTATTCTGCGAAATATTTGTTTCTAAGTCTTGTAGTGATGTATCAATCTGTTTAAAAGTGAACTTTAGACCCCTAAACCAATTATTACAACCCTTTCATCATAACTCATCACATAGGGCAACATTAATTTTAGGAATGAATCAAACCAATCATTAGTGGTCCAGTTTTAAAATAATGCTTTAGCTTATGTGATAAGTGCAACTGTGACAATTTAAAGTGCTGAATTTAAAATATGACAATGATATACAAAATATATAGGTTAACCTTAAGGTAAAATAATATATTATTTTATAATATTTCAGTTTCATTATCAAATTCAACTAAGATGGAATAGGGTTAGCTGTAATCCCATACTAAACCAATTTAAAAAGTTAAAGACGTTGCCTACCTGTGACGTCACGGTAGGTCAAGATAGGATTTCCCATGTTAATGAATTTAAGTTTTACTCGAGTGTTAAAAATATAACGTTGAAACAAAAACCATAGATTATTAAATAATTTTAAAAATAGTCCTACAGTGTCAATAAATTATTATATTTTATCTTTAAGTAGTTTTTTTTGTAAAATATGTTTTTTTATAATCCCTCTACAACTTAGGCTATTGTTCTTGATCACGAAAATGCCCTGTAGGAGTCTTCCTGCCAGGATGTATATTAAAAAAAGTATGTTGTAGCAAATGTTTACCTATTATTATTATTATTATTATTATTATTATTATTATTAGCACCACGTCTTACTACCCTTTCGGGTTGTACGCAATGTTTATCTAAAAGAGGAAATAAGAAAAATATAATTTTAAAAAGCAAGTCAATGTTTTCAAGATACAAATATTAGAGTGGCTGTGCAAACTCGTCAGAGGAAGAGGGAAAGGGTTAGAAGCGCATAGACAAGGGCCCTCTCAGGGTGAACTGCTCATTTTCTTCCCTCTTTTTCTATTTTTGTACATTATCATCTAGTGAGACTGCTTAGGTGTGTAAAGTTAAGATGCAACCCGCTTCGCAAAAATAGCTTCAAAATATCGAAGTAGGCAACGTTGTTAAGTCATATCAATTAACAGCACAAAAAATAGTGGTTCTGGGACTTTTTAAGGGTGTGAAAATGTTATATTGTTTTATACATAGGTACGTCAGACACACACATGAATAGGTATACATTTTTATGTTGAATAGTGATTTTTTTTCTGTTTGAATGCATTACTTATAAGCTACCTACACCACATTGCTTCTTCGACATGAACAAAATGAACTTACCTCTGAATAATCACATAACATTAAAATAAGATTATCTAGCATAAACTAGAATTTTAATACAAATAGTTTATAGTATTAGCTAAGTACCATTCAATTTTATCTATAAATTAAACCAATTGTTTACAAAAGTAGGGCCTACAGGATCTAACAAAAATGCCCAACACGAAGGTGACTGACTAGCCTAGATTCTGCCAAGGTGCTGGGTTGATCTGTTGGATTTGACTCATGTCAACATAACATTGGGTGAATTCTGAACGCTTTTTTTTAACACTCTGTAAATTTTTATACAAAGTCTGATCGTAAAGTTCAAGGAAGGATTTCAAAGTGACCAAATAAAATGTTATCCGAGGACATAACATCTAGGTCTCTTGAGAACCAACTCTCTGTAATGCTATGTCTAAGAATAAGTTCAACAAACTCATTTGATCATAAGAGCAACATTGAAATGTTGCATTATTGAAGGCCAAAAATAATCATTAGTATCACCATCTTGAGCAAAAACCAAATAAATTAAAAATCATTACTATCTAAGTCGTGATGTTTTCATAAAAGAAAACCACTGTTCAAATGTCCTGCCAAACATTGCATATATTTGTTTTGCAAATTTAATAATTTCTGAAAATGGATCTCTTTTGACTTAGTGTAAGTATTTGGTACACCAACCACATATGCTATACTTAATGAAATAATGTCCAATTTTCAAATTTCATAGGCCCAAATTGAGTGTTTCTACAACATTTTTTCAAAATAAGAATAGGGCTGCATTGTATGTTTGTTCTTCAAAAGGTCCGCGGGCTGGACATAATCATGAATCAGGTCTTGTATGGCTTACAGGCTGCAAGTTTGATGACATGCCTTGTTTAGTTGGTACTAAAGCAGGTGAGATACAGGTGACTCAGAGTTTACTAAAAGTTGGTCACATATGTAAATAACTTTTCATTTGAGTTAAGCCCCTGAAAAAAGAATCAATACAAAGACCTATAGCAGAAAGAGTAAATGCTGATGCCATGCCTGAAGCAGCATTGTCATCTTGGATACAGTAAGTCATGAGTTTCAAGTGAATCTCATATCTTAAGATTTTATAAATTGGAGAGCATAATATCTATATAAAATTTTAATCCATTTTTTTTAAATTTATTTTGTGGTGTAAGAAAAGTGTGTACAAATGTATTTTTAAAATTACATATGGTTTATATGGCTCTAAGTATCTTGAAGCAATGTTGTTCTCAGGAACATGCCATGATTCAAGGAAATATGGTCAAATAACAATCACGTAGGTTGATGATTTTGGAATAGTTTGCAAATTGTGTTTAGTATCTATAACTGAGGATTTGGGCAGATGACGTGTTTCAGGGAAATTGGTTTTATTTATTCTTACTGAAAAGCAGGAGTAGTTGGTATGGTATTCAAAGAGTGTTTGCTAGAATGATTGGATTGGGCTATAGCTATCGTAGTATTTTACCAATCAACTATCTACATCACATTATGTACTTTAGTCTAGAATTAATCCATCAATACAACGAGTTTGACTATTTTAAACGCTCTTACCTGACAAAACCCACCCTTTGTTAGGTTATCCTGACAGATGGACATGCAGATAATGGGTGGGAGGGGACAGGCAGTAACAATCACAGAAAATATTTCTTTATGATATTGAAACATAGGCAATTAAATATGGATTAGTAGTGAAAAACGATTGCATAATTTGACAATGAGATATGCTTTAATAAGCAACACTAGCTCTTGAACAAGTATGCCAGAGTGGAGAGGAGCCTCCCTGGTATTTAATACCTTTGGTTTATAATAGCTCCAATACTTGAACTTTTCCATCACACTTTTTGTAAGAATAGTTTTAAAACTACTTTACATACATTTTTTGAAAAATTATTTTTCAGAAGTAGTACATAGCTCATTTATATTAATTAATGGTAACATCAATAGATAATACGAATATTGAGCTTAGCTACACACAACCAATGCACTACATGAAAATTAACACCACTGTTTCCAGGGAAGTAATATTTTGCAGGACAGTTTGTAAATACGAGTTAAGATCAAATAAATGGTCAGCAATTAATTACAAGGTCAAATAGGGCAACAAATATATATTATTTGTGGGCAATAAAAATATATCAAATATCTTAGAGATAGCTAATATTGGCTACATTGAACCAAAAGTATACAATGGAAAATATGTGAGAAGTTCTGAGAAATATTTCTTCCCCCAAAACACAGGTACCACAAACCACTTCAAATACACATTATCAGAGGCGTAAGTAGGATTTAATTTAAAGAGGGGGGGGGAAGTTAGGGAGGAGGGGGTGATAGAAGTTCAGAGAATAGAAAAAACAACACAATTTTGCTGAAAACCTAAACCATAGAAAAGGAAGCACGGAGGTAGGAAAAGATGTACCACTATAGCGTTAAACCAAACACACTAACGTTCCAATCGAATGGTTACGGAACTAACTGATTCAATCAATCAATTTAACTAGCGATCAAGCAGCATATATTGATAAAAAATAATCTACCATATCTATAATCACTTTTCAATATGGATATTACGATATTATATTAGTGTGCACATACAGGAACATTGTGTGAAGCTTGTGTGTTTTCTTTTTCTTCTTTTGTGGCTAGATAATATTTTGGATTATTTTAGATATTGGGGGAAGATAATGTATCACCCTCATCACCCCCTCCGCGTACGCCCCTGCATATTATTATAAGTTTTGGTTTCATTTGTTGTTTTCAATGGTTCCCTAATATAAGGCATAGTCTGGCTGAACAAAAATATATATAATAGCTCACTATATTAACATTGGTAATGTGTATCCACAGTGAAATTTTCACATATACGTATCTATTCATATATTGGTAAGTACAATACCTACCAAGAGACATTTTGACTAGCTCTTAAAAATTACCTAAATCTGAATATGAAAACTAGGTAACAAATGTGGTTCCTTTCAAGAACCAGCAGTCACTTTGCTTACAGTTTGATGTACAGACGCATTGCCACGATGTACCTGTCTCAATGTAGCTGCAAACAGTAAAAACTTTTCTATTCTATTTGACAGCATATTGCTTTACATTATAAATTAAATTCTAACAAAATAACAATGCTAGTTGAAATATCATCACTGCATGCGTGCTTCTTGAAGAGAGGCCTGGGCGGCTGTTTGGTAAGGAGAGAGTCCTGGGAATCCACCTGCTGCTGCTGATGGGAGGCCTGCTGACTGCGGGATAGTGGCGTATGTATAGGGCATGTAGCTTGCAGCCCCTGTAAACAAAACGAACCAACATCAGTCTGTAATAAGCAGTGCCCGGACGTTGATTACATAAATGGGTAAAAAAAAAGGCCTATAAAATGACCTAAATATTATAAAACATTACTTTAAATGTGTTTTTAACTATCTAAAAATATGAACAAATAATCGAAATAAAGGCACACCACTGGCTGGAGGGTTGGCTGTTGTGTCTGTTATAGATTTAAGTTAGCTTATAAGTCCTGTGTTTATATAATCACAGTTCAGCAAGTACAATTTAAATATTTCAAATAAAAGCCCAGAAGATAAACCTGCAATAATAAAGATGTGAAACTCTAAATTCATTTGATTTAATTGAATACGATCAAACCAATCAAAATTAAACGGAGATCCTACATAATTCTTATATTGACATATGTTGAAACAAGCGTATTGCTGAGTAGGTTAGAGATGATTGTTTAAGAATTTTAGCAGCAATATCCTAATCAATTTTTGGTGAAAATTATCCAAACTAAGATTAAAAATTAATTCAGAATCCTAGGTTATACTATTTAAATGTATTGGGTAAAATAATGTTAAAAAGTATTTTGGGATATTTTGGGTATGAAATATAGTATAATATACCCCAATACTTTTGAGCAAAATATAATATTAATATTCAATAAGGGTGGGATAAGCTAATTCTTCTAGGGGGAATCCAGTAGATGTTACTATACGTTTAGCTAATTAAAATCTGTAAACGGATATATGAATGCCACCCTCCTATCTATGAGCTTGATAGTCATCTATTTTTAAAATTAGAGGCACCACTTGGATTTCAACCAATGCATATCTGATATCCAACCATATATTGAGCTAATTATATCCAGTCCACCTCATTACAACCTATCACTATCTTGAGATTTATCCAGTCCACCTCACTACAACCTATATTTATCTCGAGCTAGTTTTATCCATTCCACCTCACTACACCCTATCCTTATCGTGAGATAGTGCTATCCAGTCCACCTCATTACAACCCATCCCTATCTTGAGCTAGTTCTATTGTATCCAGTACCTGGAACGCGGTTCTAGTTTATTCAATTCGTAACTTTGTAAACACACGCTTTGAAAAATCAAAATAATTCCTGTACGAGTATTATATGAGTCCCGAACGTAGTTAATTCCCAAGAATATAACTAAACGTTAGATAAAAGTGAGGGCACATTCCTTTCTCCATGTTTTTGGTCGAAGACTCTGTAGTATAAATGTGGCCCTCAGTTCGTTGTACGCGCAGTTGTCTAATTTGGCTTGGGGTAAGCCCAGTCCCAGCCTCTCTCTGGTTCTGTCTATTTTGGAGGATGAGGTTTTAATGTCCGACCTTCCACACAGATGTTGAGTTAGATGTCTCCTAAGGATCCAGTCAGTCACACTCGTATGGACTATTTAATGTAGATGATTCCTTAGCAGCAGCAGTGCTTCTTTCATCCAGGGAGGATTTAAGATCAACGTGCCTACTAAAGTACGTTCACGATAAGTTTTTACCTGGATGACAGTTCGAAAATCATATGTTTAGGTTTTGGGTTGCCAACATTTGTAAAAGATCACAGTTTTGTTATAAATGTTAAGTTCTTTAATTACCTGTTATATATTACATTTAAAATAAAGTAAACTTAAGTTTTCTCAAACTATTTTTTTTAATAATTTCTTTTTATACAACTCGAAGCAATATTTTAAACATAATTAAAAATACTTATTCTTTTTTTTGGAACGTTACTGATTTTGTGTAATACAGTGCATACATCAATACCTTTTAATACAGGCATCGTATTTACTTGGAAAGGAGAAAATCCTTGTCATTTTTTTACATACAATGAATGATTTTATGATTATTTTATCGTATTTTTAAATATTTAACTGAATAAAATATTTTCATCAACTGCGTGTATAAATCATTGTAAAAAATGTGTTTACCATTATGTTTAACCACATGGTATAAATTCGTCAGTCGCCATTTTGAAACTATGTTCGTTAGAAGTTTTTGTGAAAGTGGTGTGAATATTTTTTTAATTGGAATAAAACTATAAATAAACTTTGTATCCGTCCTCAAATAAATATATAAATAATATTGGCCTAAATTACTGTGGTTAACTATCACATTAATATATTACCATCTGTTTTCATTACAGTCATCCAAAGCGATAGATGTCAGCTGTTGGCGTAGGGATATCTTCGGGACTACTTATAGTAACATTTTGAGCTGTCATCCAAGTAAACTTAGCTAGTGAATGACTTATAAGACTCTACGTAGATAAAAACATCACTAAGAAAATCTAAATTATTAAATTAATTTAACTTATGTAAAAAAAATTTAAGCAAAATGCGATGTCACCTTGCATTAGTGGCTGTTTAAATAGAAAAGGGGAAGTCATTGGTTTCGAAATGAAAGTGGGATTACTCAATTACATACTCATCTGGAAACGACTTCCGAAAAACTGTAGTCGTAAACAAAAAACTTCTATTTGTATGTATAATTTGATAATCTTATTTTCTGTAGTTGAAATTAGGATAAAAACTGCTGAAACTATTTTGACTAACATCACTCATTTTGAAGGTTAGGGTTCCAGGATGTCTTAAAAAACCATAAATTCCAAAAAATCGTAATTGTTCTAGCAAGTTTACAGCTCATCTGTTGTGTGTACAGTGATTCATCTGTACAATAATTCACTGTTTATATAACCATGGAGACCCAAATTTGTGTATGAATACATATCGGTGAGTAAAATACTTATCTAGGTATTTATCTAATTTTATAAGAAATTAAATATACCATTCCAACCCTACAAAACTTGTAGAGATACACATAGAGAGAGATTGATGGGTCGTTTTAAAGAAATCATCGTGGATTGAAGGGGGGAAACCTTACGTTTTGTTTACATTTAAACACAAAAAGCTAAAAAGTAAAGTTAAATTGGTTATTATGATGATTATTATTATTATTGCGCATCTGGGCTACATCCCTCCTAGTCCAATAGTGGAAAGATTATCCAGTACTAATGTACCTTTGCCCACGGGACGCCCGAATGTACTAATAGTACATCCTTTCTGTGGAGGCTCTTTCCATGTCTCTATGAGATGAGGTTATGGCAGGTGTGGGTTCATGGAGGAAGAGGGGGTCAAAGGGTCAGTTGACCCCCCTGTGAAAGTTAGAAAATTAATAGAAAAAACAAAATAAAAGTTCAAATTTTACAAAGAGTATACAACAAAGATCAATTTTATACAATTTGTAATCTAATCATGTGCTGACATCTATCAAGCCGGGTCCACACGTGCGTTATCCGTCCACGTTTATTCCATGTCCGTTATGACACAAGCAAGTGTGGAAAAAATATTCATTTTCATGTAAGAATATTTACCGTGCATAGCGAGTAACGAACATTGTTCCTCCTAGAGACGGTAGACTACCACACATCAAAGAAGACTAATAATCGCCGGAAAGCAGTTCATTCACGAATATTGAATATAGAGTATGTGTAGACATCAGGCGTGGAGGAACTGTGGGGGACTCTGCCCCCCCCCCCCCCAAANCCCAGACATATTTCCAATCCTCTGATATTATCAAATTTGAAGCTGAAAGATGGTACTTAAATCAAACTCCAAATGACTTTTAGATGCATTCTATAGTAAAAAGTGTATTAATCACAACTTGTGAATGTGGGGAATGCCAGGCCTCCACCGTGGTTCGGATCCCACGTTAAACTGTAGGTCCTCCATTTAATATCACAATCACCCTACCATTACACATTAGCGTAAGTGCGTACAACCTGAACTGGTAGTAAGACGTGGTGCTAATAATAAATATTGACAAAAATTTGCCGAAGAAGACCGCTTCATATAACTACTACTAGGCTTGAGGCATCTAACTGGCAGAAAAAGTCGGGGGAGGAAACCATTGTTCATCATGCTAGAATTTGGGTGAATACCTCACTAGCTTTGGGATAATCAATGTCATTGATTATAACGGCAAACTATTTTCAGTCAGGTATTGGTTTTCTGCATTTTTTGAAAAGCATTGGGAATATGATGTAGTAAAGAACTTGATTGGTATTTTCACGATGGCTACAATGTTTTTAAATGGTTTGAGTTTACTCGTGATCCATCAGAAAGCTATCAATATATTGGAGGGATTAATTTTGAATTGACTAATTCTGTGAATTTTACATTTTTGTCTTGACCAAATATTTAAGTTTGTGTTCAATTAGATACTTATACTTATTTCCCATCATAGGCTTACAAAACATAATATTAGTATCCTGTATACGTAGACTTTAAAATGACCAAAGGATAGGATATGGAAGCATATTGTGAGGGCCTGAGTGGTGGGTTGTTTCTGTTACTCGAGTTTAGAGTCATTTGAATACACAACCATAACGAATAATCTATTTTTGGTACCAACAGTAACCAGGAAGGTAAGGTTGGGTGAAACAATGTTGAAGCACGAGAAATCTCAATTTTAAGGTAAACCATAGCCATATGTATTCTGCTAACCAACACTCCCGTCTATCCAGACGAGACTCGAATATACAGGGTGTTCATAAAACAACTCCAAGGTTTCAATAAATTTAGGAATTCACACCTGTTATCTGCGTCGTGCTAGTGACTTTTTTTTGGGCTAAGAGCACAGGAAGCTTGGATTCTTTCCACATTCTTTTCTGAAATAGACGGCCTCTCTGGTAATTTCCCTTTTAAAACAGCTCCTGTGTCCTTAAAATGTTTCAGCCACTAGTTGATTGTCTTATTTGAAGGCACGCTACCATCATTCTCACGTCGAAAATTCCAATGCACAGTAACAATAGATCGAATATCAATAAACCAAATAACGCACTTTGCTTTGTTCTGCGGTCTTGCCATGGCACTGCCTCTTCCGACCCACCCAGCGCAAGCGTGACTCATTCACGCAAGGTCACGCAGGCCTGCCAATCTTTGACGAATAAACTTCAAATCCCAGTAAACATAGCTTGGTAAGTTATTGAATACGAACAATGAAACCCATTTGATGGATTTAAGATTAATTTTCAAAACCAAGGAATTATTTTATAAACATGCCGTTTATAAATTCAGTGATGGTAGGGCAATACTTATAACTACTGCATTAACACTCTGTAGCACCGTGAAATAGCCATATAACATAAAACATGAGGTGCCAGTGATAATGCTCTATGCTAGTAGAATAATTTCCCACCATTGTCTAGTATTAGCCCACCACTTGTACGGTGATAAAGTATTATGCTAGGTTTGTGTTTATATTGTGTGGGTTGGTAAAATATCAGAGCTGAGAATGCTAACTATTATTATTTTCGTGACGGGGAGCTTTAGGATAGCATTGGGTCCAATGTTCTGAATCGGGATTGTCTCAATGCTGGCATTGTGGCAATAGTAGGCTTCCTAAAGTGTTGTTAGACTATAATTCACTAGTCAAAATGATTTCTACCTCCGCCAATATTTATTTGTTTTTAGTCAATTTTTGAAATGACAATAAAAAATGTCACATCTTGTCACCATATTTGTATGATTAGGTTTTTGTGTTCACGCGTATTACGTGGATCTTATTCAGATTTAGTGAGGGGAGTATGGTCCTGATCTGTCATATGACTTTAAGTTTAGTTGCTGCATGCAACGATAATAAATAAGTAAATACATATAATCCTAATCACGCCGTTCCTTTACGGGGTAGGCAAGAAAGTGTTCACATATCTCAACAACACCCCCGTACTTAATCCATCCTCACTAACTTTCTCCACTTCCCTATATTTGCATACTACCTTCGCTTCAACAACATCCATATATCGAGACATACATGTACTTTTATCCTTAAAACTCTTAATGTTTCTCTTTTCTCAACTTCATCTACAACATATAGTTACATCTTACATGGCCTACCCTTTCCTTTTGATCTACATACACTCTACCTTCATACATTTGCTACATGACTCGATCCACACTCATCCTCTCAACATGCACAATATGTAAGATGCAAGACGCTTCTTTCACATTGACTTATTGGATTCTCTTTCAAACTGCACTCCCATAGCACCCATTCATTGCTGACTCTATCCACAAGAGTTTTCCTACATACGGTTTTTAAATATCTAATTCCAACCGCATTAAACTTGCTATTGTGTTTTTCCTGATGAAGCCAGGCTTCACACCCATAAAACAATATTGGCGTCAACACACTTTTATATACTACCATATTTGCCTCTTTCAATAGTACTTCTTTCTTTGCAATATTCCACATACATCCAACTACTCTCCGAGATGCATTCACCAGTCTGTCAATTTCAACATCCATCCTCCCACTTTTTATAGAAAATTTTGTCCAGATAAACAAAATCATACATGTGTTCTAACAGTTTTTACCAAGCTGACAATCATTTCCTGATCTATTCTTATAAAAAATTATCACGTTAGTTTTGGAGACATTTACACTAACAAGGGGAGGCCACGACGTTCGGATCACGGATTATCTTCATACTTTGTACACTTATAGTAGTCCATTAGGACAACATAATGAGCAAGTAGTAAGGCGTACTACTTAGGCGTTTTCGAGAAAACCGCAAGAGAAGTTTGACGCGTCGAATATGTACCGGTGCGTTGCG
>CABEEJ010002411.1:66693-88932 GCA_901482245.1 Timema douglasi
CAATCCTCGGTCCCAGCACAGATTTATCTGATTGCCAAACCCTTCCTTCACCTCTGACAAGACGTGTATTAATCACAACTTGTGGATATGTGGAATGCCAGGCCTCCACCGTGGTTCGGATCCCACGTTAAACTGTAGGTCCTCCATTTTCATCTCACAATCATCCTACCATTTACACATTAGCGTAAGTGCGTATAGAACGGGTAGTAAGACGCGGTGCTAAAAAAAAAAAGTAATTATCATTTGAGCAACCAAAAGTGGATCGTGTCCTTTGGAAGACATGACAATATTTAACAGTACTTAATATCTTCTAGTTTTCTACGAGCTCCTTTCAATTTTTTGTAGCCGCCTCTTAGTACCCAATCAGGTTATACGCTTACATTTACTTTGCTAATGTTTTTAGGAATTAGGAAGGCCATATTCAGAGGAAGTATACCCGCATTTGCGTGTAAAACCATTTTGTACGAACCGCCCAGAGTACACCGATCGAGATTCGAACCGCAATCTCCCCATCATCGGCGGTTTACTCTTAATGTGAGAGTAGCACCTTAGATCATGCGGCCACTAAAGTGGGTCCTTTCACATTAAATTTTATGAAAACCCAATTAATTAATAAGTTTTAGGTCATACTAAATTTAGCTTTGAAATGAAATAAATTTAACAAATTTGAAATAATTAAAAAATATTCTGACTAAAAAAAAAATAACAGAACTATACAAGAGCCAAGACATCTAGGGTACAAACTGGTTTAATATTGGTGTGTTCCCCATAAAATGTTATCTAAATTTGGAATATATATTATGTGACAGTTTCGATATCTTGAATGCAAAATGTTCAAAAATATTGATCATCTAAAGGTTTAAATTTTAGAATAACTAGATATTTTATTTTTATTTTTTGAGGTGTTTAATATGCAGTTTCTGAACCGGATGTTCATATCAGCAAACGACTTATTAATTATCTTAAATCTAGAACAAATACAAGCTCCATCAGCCAATCATTAATTCAACATTGTGAGAAGGTAACCCCACATTTCACCAATGATTTTTTTTTTTGCAATACCAAGAATCGAATCTGGGTCCTTTATCTATATATACAAACACACTACCAACTGAGATAAGGTGTCGGACTAAATACGGGATAAAAATTAGCCAAACTTTCTAGCGAATAGCCATATGGAAGGCTTTTTTCCAACCATTTATTATTATTATTATTATTATTATTATTATTATTAGCACCGCGTCTTACTACCCGTTCGGGTTATACGCTCTTACGCTAATGTGTGTTGGTAGGGTGATTGATATATTAAATGGAGGACCTACAGTTTAACGTGGAATCCGAACCACGGTGGAGGCCTGGCATTTCACACATTCACAAGTTGTGATTAATATAAATCTTGTCAGAGGTGAAGGAAGGGTTTGGCAATCAGATAAATCTATGCCGGGACCGAGGATTGAACCGCGGACCCTAGCACAGAAGTCTGACACCTTACCCCTAGACCGCCAGGTCACCTTTTCCTACCATAACTCTACAAGTTGAGCTTTAATTATTCGGAATAATTATAGCTTGAAGTTGTCTGGATTGATTTAAGTCCGGATTATGAAACCTATGAATATGACAAGGTTTGATGAAAACAGCCTGTACAAAAACAATTCACAATTATGTTACATTTTTTAATGTAAATGGAAAATAAGCAGCAGGAAGGAAATTAATGTATAAAGTATATTACTTACGGGATATTTTGCTCCTAAATTGACTTTACTTAGAACATGACGGTCTTGGTTCATTCACACTCACGTCACACGTCACACTAACAGGTATGAAATAATTGCTGATCTTCTGTGGTTTTCCTTTAGCACACATTTCTTGCACTATAAACTCAATCAATAACTGGCTTTTCCATCGGCGTTTATTAAAGTATTATTTTAGTAATAGGGCTGTCCGGATTAAGCGAAGTCCGGTTTAATAGGCTCCGGGTTGATAAGGTTCTACTGTATAGATGATTTCGATAGGAAAAACGGCTTTCCAGAAAACTTTTACTAAGAAATATAATAAAAGCCAAGACTAAATATCGTCGTTAATAATTTGCATACGTATGAGTTCAAATACATTTAATTAATAAATTGAATATGGATGATAAATATCGTTATGATTAACACTTTTACAAGTTTTTTTTACTCAATTTTGTCTGATTTCCCTTTATTTGAATATATTCCAAGCAATCACCAACTTTTGAATGGATCTGTTTTAATTAATTGTTTTAATATGTTTTATTTCCACTTTCGTTAAAAACGTGTTTGTAAATTAATTGTGTATTATGTCATGTTTGTTAGATTGACCAATTTGACTCATACTATATTAAATATAGTCAAGGTAAATATTTTTAGATTAAAGGAAAAACAAACAAAATTGAGTACAAACAACTTGTAAAAGTGTTAATCATAACGATATTTATCCTTAATATTCAATTTATTAATTACATTTATTTGAACTTATACTTTTGTAAATTATTAACGACTAAATCTAAGTCTTGGCTTTTATTATATTCATTTAATCCTTACGAAATATTAAATTAGAATGGTTTCTAAAATGTTTAATTAAGAAAATCGGGCTTTGCAATAGAGGACAGCATAGAGGCGATAACGCACCGTCTTCAATTAAAACAAACCAATTTAGCCTTTAATTAACGCTTATCACACACTGATATGTGATGGCTGTTCATAAGATCAGCCTTGATAGGTAAATCAAATGTTGTGAATGAAATATGCTTTAAGATTAGGTCAGAATTAGTTCATAATTGGTAAGAGTAATATAATATGCATTCAAATCAGACAAAACGCAATAGAGAATCTAGTACTTGCTTAAAACATAATCAACCTATAATGAGTGTATTAAAAAGTATTGAGTTTATAACTATATATACCATAATTTCAAACAAGAAATTATGACTCAATCTATAACACTCCCCAAAATAAGTGTTTTATAATGTAGCATCTGTTTTATAAATATAAATATAAATGGAAATATTGAGGAATATCTGAATGTTTGATGCAATATTTAGAGTATCAATCAAGTTGTTCTAGTATTTTGTGCAACTCTTAAGGTACCGTTTCTGCAACCACGTGTTATTTTCATTAGTTGTTGAATATATATATGCATACATACATACATACATACATACATACATACATATACATACACATACATAAATAAATACATACATATATACAGCCATATTACATATACATACATATACACATACATACATATTACACATACATACATACATACATACATACATACATACATAAATATTACACATACATACACATACATACATACATATATACATAAATACATACATACATACACATTCACGCACACACACAGAGTAGGATTTGGCTAAATCCACATTAGTTAATTCAAAAATTCAAATAATATGAACCCATCTTGATTACCCATGAAATTTATATCTAAACCCATTGTAAAAAATAACATTTAATTCGAGTTTTAGAATGTAATGTTTGGATAGTTCGAAGCCTATACATTGTTAATTTTTTCAAGTTTGTTCTAATTTCAAACTTTATTATTATATTATTATTATTACCATTATCACCCCGTATTACTACCCGTTAGGGTTGTACGTACTTACGCTAATATGTAATGGTAGGGTGATTGTCAGATGAAATGGAGGACCTACAGTTTAACGTGGAATATGAACCACGGTGGAGACCTGTCGTTACACACATTCACAAGTTGTGATTAATACACATCTTGTCAGAGGTGAAGGAAGGGTTTGGCAATCAGATAAATCTGTGCCGGGAACGAGGATTGAACCTAGGACCCCCAGCACAGAAGTCCGACACCTTACCTTTAGATTGCCAGGTCACCATCATTTCAAACTCAACTTGGTGATCTTTATTAAATCACACTTAGAGGCCAAGAATATCAAAAATAGAGTTATTGACGCAGAGTAAAAGAGACGGTGATAAATTTCGTACTGGCGGCAAGTGGGTTGCATGGAACAGGGGTAGTTTTGACTCGTCTTTCATAGCTTCTTTTGACAAGATAATCAAGTAACGTCCTGACTGATTCAAGTATTCAATTTTGGTATGTTATTTTTTCCAAATTTCACTATTTTGTTTTTAAAATATTTTTCATATATGTATATATTGTGTATGTGTGTTATATTTATCATATATAACACGTGTGTTCTTATAATTCGTAGAATATTTAGAGGATATTATTTTATGGTGTACCAGATGCCTAGATACTCATAAACATGGTTGATTCGGATTTTGGATAGTTCAATTTTTTTTTCAGATATCCCTTAGACTTCGAATAAAAAAGGTTCCACTCATTATGTGTGTGTAATATATAAGCACCTTGTTAATATACAATGGAATGCGGTCTAAGTTCACTTACAAAAAGAATGGACCTGTCGCAAGACAGAACTCATAATAATAATAATAATAATAATAATAATGGAATAGTGAAAACTGACAAACGTTATTGTTTAGAATTGGAATACAGATAAGCAGACACAGGAAAAAGTCGCAGGACATGTTTTAACGGACATTTACTTGGCACATAAACGCCATAGTATCTATTAAAAGTTGAATGTACTTATTTTTGAACTAATAATAGATGCACGAAATGAAACAGAATTATATAATTTTACGAAATTTACTACTTGATCTTTAAAATATAAACTATGTTCACTTTTTCGTTTCTTTATATGCGAATTGTATTCCAATAACAATTTTTAAAAAAAAACAGTCTAAGAAATGTATCTACCCCAATAAAAAAAACATTGGCAAAATGTACTAAACCGGCTGTTAAGACGGCCATATTGAGTCCAAAGGCAAATATTTAGAAAATAAAATAAAAAATATAAAACCTTATATTTTTGATTTGTTTGTTTTAGACAAATTTAACCTTAATATTTATATTTGTTATACTATATCACTTAAATAAAAGTTGATTTATTACCATTTTTAATCCAAAAGAAATATTTTACTTATAAACTTTTTATACCAAAATCCAAATTTTATAACGTAGTTCAATCATTTTATCAATCATAAATCAGGGTATATACTTATAGGAAGGTGGGAATTAAATGTACAAAAAAATGTAATTCAATCTAATTTTAAATACAGAGGATCAATGGATATTAACAAATACAAGGTAATTACGGAAATGTTACTATAGAGGTGACAACAATTCTATTAATTTAAATTATAGTAAAAACACCGTCATAGACCGAATAGTCCGGATAATCTGAACATACTGTTTGGAAAACCGGGTAAAAAATTAATTCAAATAATTTTTTTTATTGGTTATCAAGCTCAAAATTAAAAGAGAATGGGAAAAAACATTAATACCTGATAATTAATACTTATACGCTTAAGTACTAATTACGCTAATGGGTTAGGAATCGGGAAGGTTGAATATAAAGGAAGTGAACCCATATTTGCGTGGGGGGAGAGTTGAAAACAATTTGGGGAAAACCACCCGCCGTTCACCCGAGCGAGATTTAACCTCGACAGTCTAGCTCAAAATGAAACTAGCGCATTAGCTAACTACGCCACCGAGGCGTGTTGTAGTCAACACAATAGGTTCACCTGTAACTACGAATAGTTACAGTATATATTACGTGTTATACATCAGTTAAATAAATGAAAATTTGATCAAATTCATTCAACTGTAATTTAAAATTCGTGAAAATACGGTATCCCTGTAGGTATATTCTCCCACTTAATCTAAATTTTCGCTAATCAAAACAATCTTAGGTGCCAATTAGTTCGGATAAACAAGTTCCTAGTGTAGTGAAATGACACCAAGACGCTGAAATTGAACCCGGGAACTTAGGCTTAGCGCCAATGCCATAGCACTGAGTTATCCAGGGATCGTCCCGTACCTAGGCCACAGACAAGAAAGAAACAGACTCTCAACCTTACGGTTGTCTCGCTGCTCTTATTTTGTCAGCTTGAGTCCTTCAACACTAGGCTTCGCTAGTGTCACTGCTGGGTTTATTACTTGTATGTGACCTAGGGTCATTCTTCATTCATAATTTAAGGCAAAGTTTGTGATGGACGTGTGGAAATCATCAGCTACCATGAGTTATCGTCGATTTCACAGCCATCTGTGACTCTTGAGGGCTGTTATGTTGCCAAACGTACAACATAAGATTATAATTATAGTGATGAATGAATATCTGCCTTAAGCTGTTAGTGAAGATTGAGCCGTCCGCTTCAGTGGCCGCATAGTCTAAGGTGATACCCCCGCAGTAGACTATATTTCCAATGATCGAGGATCGAATCAAGGTCAGATGAACTAAGATTTTTTTCCCCTAAAATTGTTTTCCACGAAATGCGGGTTCACTTACTCTATAATTTAACCTTTCTAAACCCTAAAAACCATTAGAGTAATTACATAATTGTATAACCCAAACGAGTAGTAAGACGCGGCGCTAAAATAAAAAGACGAATATGGGACAAATCCTGGATGGCTAAGTGGTAGAGTATTGGTGCGCCAAGTCAAAAGTTCCGGGTTCAATACCCATGTCCAGGTAATATTTTTCAACTAATTTAAATTAACACAGAATCAAGGAAATATTTATTCTCAGTAATATTTTCTAATTTAAAGACTGGGATGTTTTATTTAAATGTTAGGAATATTATATTTTACTAATGTGAGTTTCTAGTTTTTAAAATAACTTTTAAATAGCTTTGTTTTCGAATAAATTTTGAAAATGGAGCTCATCTTTATAGACACGAGTTAAAAGTCATTATTTTAAAATATTTATGACAAAAAAAAAGTTTTTTGCCAAATAAATACAATATGGAAACAGTATATACGTTTAATTTAATTTTCTCCACGAGGTAATATCAACAGTTCTTGAATATTTTTCATGGTGGAATTTAAACAAAAACATTTTAAATGTTGTGTAGAAAATTAAATTAATTTAAATTAAATGTTTCTACAAAAGCAATGTTTTATTTAACATATTTATAAATTTTTTCTAGAAGAAAGACTTGTAAAAATATGGCTTTTAATAATTTATCCTACCCTAACACATTTTAATATTAACAAAAAATAGAGCGTATTTTTATATAAGTGGCGTCCTAAGGGCCTACATTTTGATCAGAATCGGTTAAAATTTATAATTTGTCCTATATTTTAGTGCAACTTTGCAAACACTTGAAAATTCTACATGTGTGTAAAAGAAAAACTACCTTTTAAAATTGAGTATTCACGTATGAAATAAAAATTATCTTTAAAATCATACACGTGTATGCAAAAAAAAAAATATATATATATATATACTATCTTTAAAAAATTATCTAGTTTTCCTCGACAAACTATATAAGTTCGCCCTGAATAAATCTTTGTTCATCCCACTACTTTTTTTTCTTCTTTTTTCTTTTAAATATTTAACTTTTATTCTTGTCCGTCTGTCAGTGCTCATACTGTTTCATGTGTGGGCCTCAGGCTGTCTGGATCTATAAATGTGCTCAGGAAAAGGCTAAGTTGTTTGTTTGGCCGGACGCCAGATGGCACGAGAATCTTCTTTCGAATGATCACGTGTTTTTAAATATCTAACCGTGTATCTAGAACACTGAACACGACTGGTTGGAAGGTTGGTGCAACTCGCTAGACCTTTTTAAACGAACCTTTCGATTATTTTAGAATACATTAAAAAAAATATCCGGAAGTTACTGTAATTATTTTGAGAGTTGTGATTCATTAATTTTAGCATTAAATAGGGTGGATGTATTTTTATGTGAGCCTATCTTAAGTTTTACGTACGGTACTCAGAAAGTATTGAATTGGTGGACATTTTACGATTCGAACTTATGATGGATGATGAAGTTTTATGTACCTCCCAAACCAATAAATGTGAGTCTTACAATTCTGTATTTATGTATCTGGCGCTATAGCAGGCCATTCGACAACAAAAATGTCACTACACTATTTTAACAAGTGTATAAATTATAAGCTATAAATAGTGATTCAATTATTCCAAATCATTTCAGTTCACGAGTTTTAAGAGGTGAAACTTGATATTTTATACTTTTTACGTGCCAGTGTTAAGGTAAAGAAATTAATGTATGGGGTGAAATTTAGTATAACTAGACAACCATATGAGGCGTACACAATTACATATTTACAATATTAATATTTTTTAGCACAACGTCTTATTAAGCTACTATGATTATGCGTATGTATTAATTACGCAAATGGGTTAGGGATGAGGAAGGCTATATTTATAGGAAGTGTACTAGCATTATGCGTGGAGGGAGAGTGGAAAACCAATTTGGTAAAAACCACCAGACCGAGATTCTAACCTCGATTTCCACGTCATCGGAAGTACAGTCGATTTCAAAAGTAGTGCCTTAGACCACGTGACTACCAACGCGGGTAGTATGATTATTAATATTATATAATATTAACGAAAGTTGAAGAATGGAATCTCTTATCACCAAAAGGTAATTATTATTATTTCCTACCCTCCTTTCCCACAAATGGGAATGCTTTTTCTCTAAAATCAACCTTTATCATCCCTAACCTTACATAATATTTGAATAGCCTCGACGGGTAAAAAGACGTAGGTTAACTTATAGTAAAAAAATATGACGTTAGTGGTACCAAGTACAAAGGGCAGATAAGATAGGTCCAGGCCACAGACAAGGTATACACTAGATACTCACTCATACGGGAGATTAGCTGCACTCCTTGAGCTAGGTTGAGTCTTTGACCACTGGGAGCGCTAGTTGGAGTTCTCAGTGATAACAACACTTACAAGTGAAACAACTCACTATCAAATTATAATTCGCTGTAAATGCTACAAGCTGAAGGGCAAGTTTCCAAGGGTCACGGTCAGAACACAATAATTCAGGTATCACCAATACCATCCCACCCTCTCAAACTCACTCCCTTACCCCCTTTCAATTAATATATCTTTTCAGCCAAGTAACTAGTCGACAACATTTGGAGATTTCTTACAACTAGACAGCTTGCAAACATTCGCTTGATGCTTGAACAAATGAAGGTCCATTGTAATCTACATTTTATTTGTAATTTGCGGTATGAGTAGGTTTGATTGGGAGGAGGGGATGGTTATGGGAAGGGGGGGCACTACCTAAACCTGGCTTTGTGAAAATCGATGTATTGACACTAGAAGGCAATTTTTGTCTGTTCTCATGTAAAACTATCTTTAAAGTGAACTGTTTTTTTTTAAATGCCCGCTCGATAGCGATGTTGTCACTCAGGACTGCAAGTAGCGATCCTCGTGTAGAAGGACTCAATCTCTTACAATGAGCGCAGCCTTTTTTTTAAGACCTGGAGGTTGTGGGTCTGGTGTATACATTGTCTGGGATCTAGAATAAGTAGGACTCCATATTTATGGATTGGAATTATACTATGCAATAGTGGGGACACTTTACAAAGATTATTATTATTATCTTTGTTTGTGTTTCAGGGGCAGAAAGCGAAATATTCCTACCATAAACTCTTAGATCATTCATTTTAATCAAATGATTTTCAAAAGTTTGTTTAGCGTTAGCCCTATAACCTATAAATTGAATATCCTTCAATCAAATTTATTTTCAAAAGGTCTTACCATTCTAAAGCAAACGTTAGATTTAATTTAATTTTAGGCTATTCTAAATGTCTCAAAACCAAATACATTAACATATAACATTTTATAAACAGTGTAGTCAGCCATCTTATCGTTGTTGATTGTTTACATCCTTATGCGAATGGACTGTCTCACTTGTCATAGGCCAGAAGACCTGTAATCTGAGTACACGGATCACATACTTCAAAATAATATTCTTTTTTTCCGCCATGTGTCTCAAAGCATTGTTTAATATTGGGAATGGCATAGGTTATGTTCAATAAATATAGTATAAATTCATGTACTAGGTGAATTTTATTTCACAAAAGTGAAAAAATATCAAGCATTTAAGGAACAAATTGTACAAGATATTATTCTATATCCTTAGCAAGGATCCTCAGACTATTTGAATACAGCTCGTCTCAACAACATCAGTCCTGAACAAACTGGGTTCGTCTCGGAAAAAAGGAAGTGTAGACATCACACACCCAATTACCTCAACTAAACCTGACTTGAATCAACGCTGAATACAAGTCCCTTCAAAGCAACACATCACAAAATAAATTTTCATTTTTACACCAAGGCCAAGCATTTAAGACTTTTTAAATTACCAAATGAATTCAACTTTACACATTCAAATACTGAGATCGTAACACAACTTCCTCCCTCTCCCTGGAATAGGTTTTGATCACAACGTTCTTTCTCACCCTTTCCGATTTCTAATTTCTCTAATTAATTTACTGTGACTAGTAATATTAAATGAACATTACACGTATTATTATGTTATGAATGGGATATATTTAGCCTTCTTTCATTAATATAATTATTATTATCTTCCCATCACCCAACGAAAATGCTGTTTACTTGTCGTATGGACAAAAAAAAGTATGGTTATCAAAAGTTTAGAAAAAGATGATGATTTTTGAAAAATTTATATGGAATCAAAATTAACTATATTTTATTAAAATTGCATATTTCCAGAGCCAATAGATCCTAAGCACACTAGAGCAATAAAAGTAAGAAATCCAGAATATATTTTGAATGAACAAAAGGCTAAAACAAAGTATCCAAAGCAGCCAAAGCTTTTGGAAACAAAGTAATTATATAGATTTTTATTCTTTATTTTAGAAACTGTTGCTAAAATACCATTATTGATTAAAATGTATTATATTTTAATATATTGAAAAAATGTGTTTTATTGTAATGGCTACTAGATATTTATATATAGTACTATGTTCGTGCAGTAAAAGACACAACTACAAATTGTTCATTGTAGAAGTTGGCTGTTTTATCCATGTTCCTCAGCTTGTTAGAACTAATTGCAGAGGCAACGGCACATCAAACAAGTGTTAGTAAGTATCTGACTCTATGTGGGACTTTCACAAATAGGTTGGGTTTTTTTGTTAGAGAAATTAATCTATTCTTTTGGAAGAACTGGACTCTAATGTATTCCACAACACGATGTAGTCCATGAGCCAAACTCGTAAGATGGATATCAGGATAGAACAACTTCAAAGCACTTGTGATTTTCATTATATACGCCGTGGCATCCAAATATAACACCAGGGCCTTCTCTACGTGAGCTCACCTAGATCACACACTTTCAATTCATCATTCACGAATCTTAGCAACATGATACGTATGTTCCAGCACGTCTCAGTAAATCAAATATGTTTTGGAAATATCCTTAGGATATATCTCACCTACCACAAGGTTCACAACAAAATTACCCTAAACAACCGTGATTTCATCCACAGCAACCCATATGAAGGCATCCTTTCCATTGTTTATTCATAAAAGATATGCAGATAATTCTTTCTGGGTATTGATTGATCAGGAATTTGTATCTTTCATTAGTGTCACAAGAAGGATGCAAATTCAGGCCCTTGGAATTTAAAACATGGGATGTTCGCAGTGATCATTGCACTACACAAGTCCTTAAAAGAATTAGTTTCTTTAACTGGAAGGGGAAGACACCTGCATCTTTGTTAAAAAAAAGGATTCTTCAAATAACTCAGATTTTTTTATGTACGAAGTGTGCGCCGCACATGTTGCTCCAATTGAGATTTTAATGGAACGTCCCATATTTTTGTTGCAAGCTTGAAACATTATAACTTTAATGTCGGTTTTGAAGGAGTCGTTGATCTCAACCCAATATTTTAATTTTGTATTCAGCAAGATAAGAATGTAAGTCGTTGGACTAGTGTGTTGGAAGGGAGGGAGATTTCAGACCAAAATTACTTATCTGTTTACTAACTTCTTTAAAAAATGCATCAAAAGGTTCATTGTGAGAAGAGAAGGCCTGTACTTTTTGGAAAAACATTTGACTACCCGAGTTGGATTTTACCCTTTTCAATAGATAATTGAAAAATTCCTTTAAGCTGATTTATGCAAGCCAAACCAAATTAAACAATGTTTAAAAACTCAATAAATTTGCAATAATTATTATTAAAAATATATTAAATAATCACAACGTAGGTAGATTTATGTAAGATCACTCGAAATATATAAACTTGTCAAAATATGTAAAAATATATAAAATTAAAATCAAATAATATCTTATATTCATTTTATATATTTTATTAACTCTTATAATGTGGGCTTGCTGGAAAAACTCAATGAGTCATTTTTTTCATATTTTTAGATTTTGGTACATTATAAAGGTAAATAATTGCTCTTCATTTTGGAACTACTCACTAAGTCATTTGTTGTCATTTGAACTAACAATGAATGCATTTTTTTGTTATTCTCACCAAGTCAACAAACATTTACTGTCAAGAAAATATCACTACGTCATGTCAACTGACTTAGTGGGTTTTCCTTAGCATTGTTTTGGTCAATAATTTAAAATATGATAAAACAATCTAACTAACTACACAGTTGGGTGAAATAATATGTTCTTACTTCTTAGGATATTTTGTTTGTTTTCTGTCTCATATGTATAATTTAACCATATATGAATCGGCTTCCACTAATAATGCATACTGTTATGCATGGACAGAACTAGACGGAAATAAAGGAAGCTCAGAAATAGGTTCATGCTTGCTACAGTGGATGAATCAACTTCCGTGAAAGAATTATCACTGTTCTATGATACATGTGGTGGTCAAAATTGCAACAAATATATATATGCCCTTAGGCTATACATTGTACAGAACACACGTATAGACATAATTTAGCATACATTTATGGGGCATAGACACTCATACATGGAGGTGGTCAGGTGGACTCAGTTCATAGTGCAATAGAAAATGCCAAAAAGTATGTTCCGGTATATTCACCTCTTGAATGTCTGACAATTTTTAGAACAGCGAGATCAATGAGGAACAGAAACAAAAATAGTAGACCTTATCAAGTCAAGGAATTGAAATTCCCCAATTTTTTTGATCTAAGGAACCTGGCATCAAAGAATGTTAGGAATACTACTGTTGATAGTGCTGGTAATAAAGTTTGTTGGTTAAAGGTAAAAGGCTTTCGTTTCTCAAAAGACTGCCCAAATATTTAAAAAAAAATACAGGTATGGGACAATATCAGGAAATTGATGTAGGAAAACGTGGCAGAAATCAACTAGATACTGAATGCTCCGTGCAAAATCCTTATAAAAAAACAACTTCATACAAACAAAGAGAAGAAACAAAACCTATTCTCTGTGCTGAAAGAAAGTTATTCCAGAAATATACCATGCTTGGTATAGTTCCATCCTAGATTGCAAAATGAATGAGAGGGTCCCAAAACCAGGGATTCTAGATTCTGAAAATGAAGAAGATGCTTGGCTAAGTTTAGCCTTTAAACATGCACTTTGTAACCTCACTCTATTGTTTATGGATTTTCAATGTAATTTTAAATTTATTCAAGTTTTAATTGTAAGTCAAATTAATTTTCTTCCCTATTTTGACATTTAAAATAGTAGGCATTATGTCATGTACCATGACAGAGTGTTTTTTAAAGTGATTTGTTAATATAGTAGGGGCCTATTATATATTTTCTAATTGAATGATTATCAAAATGCCTTTTTATTTTTGAAATTCAACAAACAGATTTTATGTAATGAACACGAGAAAAATTGTGTTCCTTTTGTTGGTTTTCTAATTGTACTCCAATTTTAATGCCATTTATTTTACATTTGAATAAGTTAACATTAAAATGTATTTTAAGTGGATATAATTTGTTCAAATAAGCAATAAATCTTGAGTTATGATTCAAGACCTTTAAAACCAAATGCATTTTAATGATTATTAAAATAAATAGTTTAACCAGTAGCTATCATGATTCTAAAATAATGACTCACTCAATCAACCTTCTATAACACATATTTTTAATCAGGAAAATCTTACTAAATCATAATCAGATCACTAAGTCAACCTTTAATAGTATATTTTCTTGTCAGTGAAAGCTCACTAAGTCAAGTGAAAGTAATTAATGAATTAAATTTAATCAACACAATATATTATGAAAAAAATGATTGACACTTAATGTTTTAAAGTATGTCCCTAATATTATGAAAAAAAAATTAAGTTGGATTTATGATTTCCGAAAAAAAAAAAAAGTAGCATTCACTCATAAACTGAAAATTACATTTCTCACAAATTAAAAATTTTGACTTAAAGAGTTTCTCCAGCAAGCCCACTATATGGTGATTCGTTGAGCTTTCTATTTTCTGAACATCTAAATGGCGAAGAATAGAATATTTATTTACATAGAAATCCCAGCTCTAGTAATGACTTCCAGAATTTTGCAGCTTTACACTTTTCCTACAGTAAAACTAATAAAAATGTATTTTATTGTAATAGCTACTAGATATTTCTATCTAATTGTGATACGTTCCTGTGATCTAGTGCAATAAGAAACAAACGCGTTTTTCAACTGCAACTAGAGCGTGCCTCTCCAACATGTGTTCAACAGTAACGCTTACTAATAAAAGCTATGATAAAATGTGTATTTTTTACACAATGAGGGAAGACATAACCCAAGTCCAAAGCTACAATAAAAAAATTTAAATCAGTCCGAGAAATGTTTAATTCTTTAAAAAAAACTTCTTCCATTGGTATTTCAGGGGGGGGACTACCCCCTAAAAAGATCTCTTTCCAAACAAATACCCTCCCACATTAAAAAATTAAATCATACCTACGTGAATGGTTCGAACCGTTTTGAGAGTAGCTCCTGAATATACTATATACTTTTATCTAATGATGAATATACGAATAGAGGCTATACCTTTATTTTTACACATTTATCTAAACTCTAGAATCATTGGTTCCCAAACTTGTTGAATGGCGTACCACCCAAACAATGTATGTATTTTGGAGTGCCACCAAGATCGTGCTGAATATTTAATATTTAGGTACATTTTAATGGCACCCAGTATTATGACACAACACTATTTATAGATTAACAGTTTTTATTTATCATCATTTAACATTCCTACTCAATCAATACAGATAATAGGGGACAGGTATCTAGGAAATATTGAAAAAAACACACTTATATTTGCCTCTCCAGCAACTGTTTAAATCTATTTTCCTTTTGTTTTGACTTTGTCCTAATATATTCATGGTATTTGATGAAACATTATTTATTTTTATTTTTTTTATTAATTTACAGCCTCGAGGTAGAACGTGCATGAATAACTTTCCAATTGATTTTAAAAATCTAGAGACTCATTTTATTTTATAATTATTCACAATTTTTTTTAAACAACCTAGCAATAAGCAATACGCATAAAATAATTATGTTTTCATTAAACGCAGATCTAAAACTGTTTCAATTTACTGGAAAAATAAAGCAGTTTTCTAAGTAGTGTACATTATAAAATATCAATCCCACACGGCTTAGCCCGTGATTCTTCAAAAATTTGTAAAAAAAATAGGCTAACTAAGAAGATCATTATAAATTTAAAAATCCGGCTTCGGGGTGCATTCGGACCCCCTTCCGTCCACCTATGTTGAAAATTTCAGATCTCTGCGTGCCGTAGATTTGGCCGGGCATCGCACACAGACAAACAAACAGACAAACACTTTCTTTTATTATAGGAACAAAGCTTATTCTATGTAGCCTTTATTCAAACACTTTGTGAACCTAAAACTTCAGGTAGAGGCGGTCGCCGTTCTCTGCTTTGTTTGTATTTCAGAATACAGAAAACCAATCGACCTAAAGAGTGACAAACGCCAGGGTGGGGAAAGTAAGAGTGGTGGGGGTATTTCCTCTCATCGACCAGGTACTCAGTTCGAGAAGGAAGATAAGACACAAAAGGGAATTTGGTCTTCTATTCTGCCGAAACTTAAATCCTATAGTGGCATACCTTTCACTTATATTCTAGTGCGAGATAGATTTTGAAATATAAAAACGCTCATTAAATATAGCGAGATTTCGTGAATTTCTGGACGTTTGCAAATGCATTTCTGCTCTCTGATAGATGGTCCTTTATCGAGCCTACGACTTGTGACACTGCGCTACGTCACCACTTTCGCAGTTGGTTAAAGTTTGTTTCACACTTGAGTACTGTGCGCCATCTGTGTCGTTTTGGATTATTTCATTATTGTTCTCCCAAGGTCACGGTCCGGTAGGGTAGGCGCACAGTCCTGCCAGTGTGAAATGAAATCAGGCCACGTGTCGTTTCTCCTTGTTCGGCTTCTTCCGGCAAGTGCGAACCTTCACGAAGGTTCTTATCTACAATCTGACAGTGGCTGCAGAACATTGCAACACAACAATTGTGTACAGTAATCATGTCCGAAAGGAACTTTATATTTTGGTAAAAATATATGATTTGCAACATAAGTAATAGAATAATAATCTCATTAAAGAAAATATTTAGAAGAAGATAGCGGAAAAACTAATGTCAAAAAAAACTAGGGTTACCAAAAAGTCAGACCATGGTAGCGACACGACACAGCTGGCGCACAGTCTTGTGAGTGTGAATGGTAGCGACACGACACAGCCGGCGCACAGTCCCTTCAGTTTGAATCCACCTTAACGTGTCACTGACGCATTTTACTAACGCACCACTGACTGAATTACTATAAATAACGAGCCGTTTCGATATTGCATTGCGCGGTTGGTAGCTTTTTTTTTTCAATACATTCAGAGCATGTAAAAACAGCGGGATCATGAAATTAATAATTAAGTAACAGTGGTCACGTGGAAAATGATGTAGGTCTCGCTTAGTGTGGTTTATTGGTAGCGGGGAGTGAGGGTTTGAATCCTGGGTAGGTGTATGAGGTAGTTTCTCTAAGGGGTCGTCCTTAAATTACGTAAGGATTTTGTAAGGGGAGGGGGTTAAGTATGTTCTTACGATTTCTTACGGTTGGGCCAGCGGGGAGGGGGGGAGGATCGGGGTCATATTCAATCAAAGTTATCAATATTTATGGTCAAACAAGAGCTAAGAAGAGAAAATCAGAAAATAAATCTATTTTATTATAAAGTGTCCCTTATTTTTCATTTACTTATAATGTGCTACACCTATTTATACTGCAATTAAAGTATTCTAAGATTTAATATCCCTCGCTTTGTTACCAAATCTTATGTCTAAAAATAAATATTTTAGCAAATCGTAAAAAAAAGTACATTAGTTAGCGGGGGAGAGTGACAGAAAATCTTAATATTTCTTACGTGGGAGTAGGGTTTTTTAAAGTTTAAACTTTTTTCTCTCTCCCTCTTTCAGTTAACTGTTGCCAAATCTCCACGCTCTCAGTTATGTCTGGGGGTGTGATAGGGTAACCTAGCCACCCTCAAACTTGCTGGCAACCTCAACTAACCAGCGTTGTCAAACTTGTCTTATATTTGATTGGAGATTGACCACTAAAAAACGAGAGAATGACAACGCTGTTTCCCCAATAATAGCCATTCAGTTTACCTAGCGATGTTACCAAATAAAACATTCAGCATTTGCAACTTTATTAATGCTCCTGTTTACTTTCATTTGCACTTTTTGGACGGGTGGTAGCTTACAAAGCAGGTATCAACTCAAGGTTGGCCAAAAGAGAAATAGGAAACCAATGACGTGACGTGTGTTAATTTGAAGCCTGCCGAAGAAGAATGTGATATACACTTGCTTGTTACAACACCTTCGTTTATGTTAATTGCACTTTTTGCGCTTGTGTCACTATAAAAGAACTGGACCCAGCTGTCGGCGTCATGAATTTTGCAGAACTTAAGAGGCCGTTGCCTACTTTGGTGAATTTGAAGTTATTTTGCGAAGTGGGTTGCATCTTAGCTCTGCGCACCTAAGCAGTCTAAGCACTATCACACTTAGACACCAATGTACGAAATAGAAAGAGAGGGAATATAATGAGCAGTTCACCCTATGAGGTACCTTGTTTAGCTACTGATAACACTTCCCCAATTCCGCTGACGAGTATACACACTCTTACTATTTGTGTCTGGACAGTATCGACTTCAATTTTTCTTATTTCCTATTCTAGAAACAAATGCTTCCACGGAGGTTTCTAATCAACACCCTGGCAGGGAGATTTCTACTGGCCGTTTTCGTGAATAAATGAATGGCCTGAGTTGTAGACGACTAAAAAAATATATGTTTACATGAAAGCTACTTCAAAATTAAAAACATAGCTCAGTGACAACGTAAGACTGTTTTTAGAATTATTTAATAATGTAAAGTTTTTGTTTGAATGCTGTATATTACAAACTCGCTGAATAGAACGTTAACACATTTAAATGATAAATCTTATCTTGACCTGCTGTGACGTCACATGTAGGCAGAGTCCTTGGGAGTGTTTCTGCTGAAGAGTTTAGTTTTCACATTTAATTTAAATAAATAATAATTATATTAAACTGATATCTAAAAACTGAATAAGGTACGGTACGCACATTAATATACAGTAATATAATAATGTGCTTTTTTAAACACCACGTCTTACTACCTGTTCGGGTTATACGCTTTAAGTACTAATTACGCTAATGGTTTCTAAGGATTAAGAAGGTTATATTTAGAAGAAGTGCACCCACATTATTTGGGAAAGTGGAAAACCATTTTGGAAAAAAAACTCAGTACACCCGACAAAGATTCAAACCGTGATCTATCCGTCATTGGCAGTCTAGTATATTGCGAGAATAGCGCGTTAGACCATGCGGCCACCGAGGCGGGTAATAAAGTAAATTAAGTCTTATTTTTTTTATTATTATTTAGCACCGCGTCTTACTATCCGTTCAGGTTATACGCTTTAAGTACTAATTACGCTAATAGATTAGGAATTTGGAAGGTTGAATTAGAGGAAGTGAACCCGCATTTGCGTGGAGGGAGAGTGTAAAACCATTTAGGAAAAACTACCCCAGTTCACCCGACCGAGACTCGAACCTTGATCTCCCCGTCCTCAGCATTCAAGCTCAACACGACTAGCGCGTTAGCCAACTACGCCACCGAGGCGGGTTAAATCTGATTGAAATATATAATAGCCTATTAGCTCTTGAAACTTTAAATGCCTAATACTGCCCTTTAAGAGCCTATTTCACCACTTATTAACCGGGATATTATATACAAGATCACGTTCTAACCATAAAACTTAACAACAGTGAAATTCGGATCTGGTTAATAGCTTTTTAATTTAATAATTATATATCAACTTTGCTGTATTAGCTGGTAAAACGGTTTCACTGTTTGCAAAAGAAGAATGTAGCAAAGTGCACCATGATGGGACGTACAGCTTGAGTTGTATTTTATACTTAAGTTAAGTGTTATCCGTGGGGTGAGACGGGCTCTTAAGTGCATGAAGGACAGTCAACACTTACGTAGCCACTTATCTACGCCCATAAATTGTGGTTAATGGCCTAAGTCCTTATCGGTGGCGTCAAGCAGCCTAGCAATCAGTTTCATGACGAACCCGTAATTATCCATATTTCTTAACCTAGATTTTTTATATAGGAGAAGAGACTTCTCAGGTGTGTTTGGAATAGTATTACTAAAAATTAAAATACTTTAAAAAGCAAACAAAAACAGATTTAAAAATAAATAAATAACAAATTTACTTTTCATGAAAATATATTTTTAATGTCAGTAATAACCCACTTCGGTGGTTGCATGGTCTAACGCGCTACTCTCACAGTAGACTAGACTGCCGATCATGGAGAGATCGAGGTTCGAATCCCTGTCAGGTGTACTAAGGGGCGATAATCCAAAATTGTTTTCCACTCTACATCCACGAAAACGTGGGTACACTGCCGCTAAATATAACCTTCCTAATCCCTAAAACAATTAGCGTATAACTCCAACGGGTAGTAATACGTGGTGGTAAAAAAAAAAGTCGGTAATATCTTAATATGTTTAAGAACGTGATGATATGTTCCAATTAAATATCTTTTTTTATATTTAGCACCGCGTCTTACTAACCGTTCGGTTTATACGCTTTAAGTGCTAATTACGATAATGGATTAGGAATTGGGAAGGTTAAATTTAGACTTCGTGAACCCGCCTTTCCGTGGAGGTAGAGTGAAACACTATTTAGGAAAAACCACCCCCAGTTCACCCGACCGAGATTCGAACTTTGAATTAAATATATTAAATAGTAATATTATGTATCATAGTAATTTGTTGGTGTGCTCAGTAAATTTAAATAAATAGTACGGCGCAACGCAGAGACTTTCTCCCGCTTTTATCTTAAAACATACATTTACTAAGAACTCGTAATATTCGTGAAAATAAACAATACATCTATACATTGTTGTAGAAACACTAAACCAAAGATAATAAATGAAATAATATACAACGTTACTTACTCTATGGCACTAGGAACTACAGTAGCCCCGTGGCTTCCTTGGTGCTGACTGACAGCTCACAGCTGACAGTTGACAGTCAACATTTAGATATAGAACTAAATTTTGACTGTCAGAAGTGACAGCTGCTAAACACATGATTTTGCAGATCATATGGTTCGGCGTAGGAATACATAATTTGGTCTGGTAATTTTTCAAAGCTGTCGGAGACCTGGTGGTCTAGGGGTGAGGTGTCAGACTTCTATGCTGGCGGCCGGGGTTCAATCCTCGGTCCCGGCACAGATTTATCTAATTACCAAACCCTTCCTTCACCTCTGACAAGACATCTTGTGAATGTGGGGAATGCCAGGCCTCCACCGTGGTTCGGATTCCACGTTAAACTGTAGGTCCTCCATTTCATCTCACAATCACCCTACCATTACACATTAGCGTAAGTGCGTATAACCCGAACGGGTAGTAAGACGCGGTGCTAATAATAATAATAATAATAATAATATAACTATAACTATGATAAGATATTACGTATCTCAAAAAGTTGAGGAGAAATGAAGAAAATTTGAAAATTTCCCGCATGTAAAGTATCCTCAAAGTCATTTTCATGAGGAAATGAAAGGTGCCATCTTGTTTATAATGATAAACATTGTCTAGATCAAAATCAAAATAATTAGAGCTAATTTCAAGAAAATTGATTTTTTTCTGCTTTTGTCCTTCGGTAATCTACCCTTAAATATATTGTTAGACATTTAATTCCAAAAACCCCTTGGGGAGGGGGGGTCTTATGTAAGCCCTAGTTTTATCCCAATCGGTAAAATAGATTAGGCTCTAGGCAGAGATATAGACAGACAGACGGCATTGCGAAAACAACTTTTTCGGTTTCGGGGAGTCATAAAACGTCATCCATTTATAAAAATCTTGAGTTCTAATTTTTTGACGATCACAATACTTTCTCTCCAAGGTGTCAGGAAGTAAAAATTAGGCTATTCGCGTATTTATACTAATCGGGACTTAAAACCAATAATATCAATTAGTTAGCTAGTTAGCTACAGTTAATTTCTTAGTAAAATAATGGGGGACCTGGCGGTCTAGGGGTAAGGTGTCGAACTTTTGTGCTAGGGGTCCGGGGTTCAATCCTCGGTCCCAGTAAATCTGATCTGATTGCCAAACCCTTCCCTCACCTCTGACAAGACGTTTATTAAACACAACTTGTGAATGTGGAGAATGCCAGGCCTTCACTGTGGTTTGGATCCCACGTTAAACTGTAGGTCTTCCATTTCATCTCACAATCAACCTACCATTACACATTAGCGTATGTGCGTATAAGCCGAACGGGTAGTAAGATACGGTGCTAATAATAAGAATTAGTAAAATATTCCCTGTGATTTTCGGGTTTTCCAGAAACTTTAAAGAGTAGTATGTATAAATTAAATTTAAATTTTGGGGTTAAGCACAAGATTATTACCTGCTTCTGAGCCGCAAGTTCTAAGGCATTAACCTCGCAATAGCCTTTATCGCCGATGACAAGGAAATCGGGTTTTGGATCCCAGTCGGGTGTAATGAGGCTGGTTTTCACAAAATGGTTTTCCACTCCCCTTTCACGCAAACATGGGTAAACTTTCTCCAAATTCGACCTTACTCCTTCCTAAAACCATTGGTGTAAGTAGTACATAAGCGTGTGACCAGAATCGGTGTACACAAATTGCTGAGTAAAGTATACCTCTCAGCCGGTCCACACGAATTGCAGAATAAAGTATATCTTTCAGCCGGTCCACACGAATTGCAGAATAAAGTATACCTCTCAGCCGGTCCACACGAATTGCTGAGTAAAGTATACCTCTCAGCCGGTCCACACGAATTGCAGAATAAAGTATACCTCTCAGCCGGTCCACACGAATTGC
>CABEEJ010002411.1:90464-110159 GCA_901482245.1 Timema douglasi
CTTTTTTTTTTCAATTAAGTTTGATGGCTGCCTCTGTGGTATAGTGGTCAAAAGTACCTGGATAAAGATTCAAAGATCCTGGGTTCAATCCCTGGTGCTTCCAAAATGTCTCTTTAAGGAAGTGGGTTTGGAACGAGGTCAAATTCAGCCTCCTAAGGACAAATGAGATACTGGATTAAACAGGTAGCGACTCTGGTCTAGAAAACTGAGATTAACGGCCGGAGTGCTCTTTGTGTTCTCGGTCATTATAGCTCGATCACGGGTTCAATCCATGGAGGTTTTCTTATAAGCTGTTAGATACGGATATTTCTACCATATTCATGTTATGACTATAATTACATTATGTGTGTGTGTGTGTGTGTGTGTCATAATGATTCCCTTTCTCTCTCTCTCTCTCTCTGGTGTCCATCCTTGATAAATTCTAATTTCCTCATTTATTTTAGTTTAATATGTTCATAAAGATACAATCAATTATGTGGGGAATATTTATTATTATTATTGTAAAATATTATAGATCAGTTTTTAGCACTTAAGTATTAAATATAAGCTAAGTGGGCTAAATGTAAGAAAAGGTCCTGGCATTAAATTCACCCAAATAAAGATTATTATTATAATTACTATTATTATATTCTTACTGTTATATGTTTTCAATATGTGACCATATTATTATTATTATTATTGCCACAGCGTCTTACTACCCGTTCGGGTTATACATACTTACGCTAATGTGTAATGGTAGGGTGATTGTGAAATGAAATGGAGGACCTACAGTTTAACGTGGGATCCGAACCACGGTGAGAGGCCTGGCATTCCTCACATTCACAAGATGTCTTGTCAGAGGTGAAGGAAGGGTTTGGCAATAAAATAAATCTTTGCCGGGACTGAGGATTGAACCCCGGACCTCCAGCACAGAAGTCCGACACCTTACCCCTAGACCACCAGGTCACAATATGTGACTATAAGTTTCGATCAGATTATTGAAAGTTATTCGATCCTTTTCACAGAAGAAATATCAAAAGATTGTTTTTATTTATTTTTTAACGCCGCTTCTTACTACCCGTTTGGATTATACGCTTATTTACTAACTACACTAATGGTTTAAGGATTAGAAAAAGCTATATTTAGAGGAAGTGTAACCGCATTTACGTGGAGGTAGAGTGGAAAGCCATTGTAGGAAAACCACCCTCAGTACACCCGACCGAGATTCGAACCTCGATCTCCCCATCATTGGCAGTCTTGTCTACTGTGAGAGTAGCGCGTTAGAACACACGGCCACCGAAACAAGTTCCTCAAAAGAAATTGAAAAACTAACAAAAACCAGTGTCGATCCTAAAACACAACCTACAAATAATTAAATGGGGATTAATCTTTTACTAGATTCTTTGAGGTTATATTGGTTCATGGCTTATTAATACCAAGATGGTATAGAACTAGTATTCATGTGGGAAATTTGTGGAAAAGTTTAATTAATGAAGTAGAAATAAAAAAATACATTTTCGTTAGATTCTAAAAGGACGAGCTGGAATGAAAGGTTAATGTGAGCTAAGATCTATACTTTTGCAGTTTTTATATATATAAAAAAAAAATTTGACCAAAATAAATAAAATATTACTACATTAGATACGTTCAGTTTAATTTTCTACATTTAATAATATCAAAAGTTGTTGAATATCTTTCATGAACATCGCGGAATTTGAACAAAACCTTTTCTATCTTTTCGTTCCAATTTTTTTTTCTGTTCAAAGTCTGCTTATGTCAGATATTCACCATCTGTTGGTATTACTAAGTGTAGAAATTGAAACTCTCTACTGGAGCAATATTTGATATATTTTAGCCCCCTAAAAAAATATATTTTTTTTTACTTTTGAAATTGCAAAAGATACTGACCTTAAGTCACGTTTCCTTCAACCCCAATTTAAACTCTCAATTTGGAAGAACACAAGAGGTTTTGAAGTAAAAAGGACCTTTGCTTTTGAAGAGAAATATTTAACGTTAAGGGTACTGAGCAGGAAAGTAATCGAAGCAAATATATGGTTACTAATAAGTTTGCTAGCAACACTTTCGTAGATTAGGCTAGACTTGATTAATTACGATAAAATTTCGGAAATCATTGCTATTTTCCAGCAGAACAGAACTTGATTTATATGTTTCTGTTCGGTACCAGCACAAAGAATTTAATCATGTTTTGTTGACATTGTGATAAAAGTGTCCATCCCTTTATATTCTCTGATTTGTTCAATGATCCTATCAAACAACTTTTCCCTTTATATTTGTTTTATGATACAATTTCGAATACCATGTTGATAGCATGATTTTCAGGAATTTAAAGCATGCTGATGAAAATTATTAACTAATATTTGAATAATAATGTATATACTTTGCTTAAAGAATTTAATAGGAGAAAAATATTATATTAATAATAATAAAAACTACTACTGCGGTATTAATACTCAATAAAAATACTATGACTAAACATCAAATAAGGAAACAAAATTGAACGACCTAAATGATAAAATTACTTCATTTTCTAAGGAAATTGCAATAAGTGAAAATCCAACCCCACACGTGTAAAAAAAACCACACCATCCTAACACTAAATTATGTACTAATTATAGAAAACATTGTATTTAATCAACAAATCCACCACAAAAATCCTTTTAGACAGAAACTTCCACAGCAAACTACACCACCGTGCAAAAGAAATGAAAGGTAAAAGAAAGTAGACATTAAAAAAAAAAGACAAACAAAACAAAATAACTAAAAAAAACAGTAGTTTCTAAACCAGTAATACAAAACAAATCACACACACACACACTCGCATACGATAAAAAGCCTACGTTGTGATCTGAGCTCTAGTTGATGGCTCCTGATTGTGTGGCAATGGTCCAGCTCCATAAAGTTGATCACGTCAACCGCGGGTTAGTCTGCAAAAATAGGAATCGTTTTGAAAACTCATCACATAATAGTGAACTTTTTTGGTAAACCATTCTTCATTTGCCGTTAGGAAAACATTTAACTCATTTTTACACTACCTTTCCGTTTCTTTCATCGCCCATTGCTTTCTTGAAATGGTGAAAATCCACTCAAAAATTAACCTAAAGTTCGTTCACGGTAGGAGTTTACCTGTGAAAGGACTTTTTTCCCTACCAGAACTCTATTATATAGTAGGATATTGGTGAGAAAAAAGACCTTTCAGAGGTAAACTCCTACCGTGAATGAAGTATATGTAGCAACACACTTCGGATCTAGGAGATCAAGGTACCATAAAGGTTTCAAACACACTGGCTAAAATCCCAGTTGGGACAAAAATTAGGGCGGTAAATATTATCCGTGTCTCAAGAAGCAACCAATCTTCCAATATATCAAACAGCATGATGTTTTTTTAGTTAAAAAGAAGTATTGGCTGCTCCTCTAACCTCGATTATGCATACGGCCCTTGATCATCTCATGGTGTGAAATAAGGCAAAGTATGAGCAAATCGGAGTTCACTAGCTTAGTCCCCATAACTATTCCTCCAATTTGCGCAGAGCACCTAATGAACACATGAATTAAACCAGAGTTTTACCAGATGGATTTCCACATTTTCATGTAAGAAATGGTTGACACTAAATAAAGCAGATGAGCAAATCTTGGGTCTGTTGTTATTATTAGACGAGAAAGTAACCTAAGGATTTTAATGGTCACCAGGATTTAGTTAATTTCATGGTTTGATTAGGATTCCCCTCAAAGCTATAATAAGGTTGAAATTTACCATCTATAATTGTCATAATGTGTGTTCATCATATTAATTTGGTTAAATAGTTTGATTATTTGGATTTTAATTTGTCTTGGTATTGTTAATTAATTTGACACTAAATAATGATTGAACAAATAAACGTTCAGAGAATCGATGAGAAAAAAGAGCTTGTTTTGATTTGAATATACAGTTTGGGTAATAATTCGAGGACAAGGACAATACCCCATCATTAGGTAGATAAATATCAATCGAAAACGCTCTTTGTAAAAAAAAAAAAGTTCTTAGCATACCTTTTGAGAAAAAACATTAAAGTTTGAGAGGGATGAGGTGGCAAGGCTGTGTCTGAAACTTACATCAAACATGTATGTTATTTCACAGTAGGTGTTCGAAGATTGATCCTCGCATGTTTGTGCGTTGATCCAAACAGTGTACGGATTCGCTGTGCACGCGGTGAAGCAAGTTGACGTCAACAGTCGCATGGATTCATGCCATAATGTCCTCGAGAGACTGCGGGGGGTCGTCAGGTCAATACACACCAATGCTTTGAGGTGACCCCACAAGGAAAAAAATTGAGTCGTGTAAGGTCCGGTAGCCTTTCCACCAGCCCTCCAAGCTCGATCCAATGGTTGGGGTGGACTTCATTAAGCAGTCGCTGCACTTGTGCTCCATAGTCTGCAGAGGCACTGTCACATTGATACCACATCCTCTGTCGCACAAGCAATGGTTCGTCCTGTAGGAACCCAGGTAGAACCGTGTCAAGTAACAGACGATATATGTGGGAATCCAAACGATCTAGTAGCAAATAGGGGCCCACAATCGCATCCCCAACAATACCTGCCCCAAATATTAACGTCTTCCGGGGAGGCGATCAGCGTACAGTCGGGCCGCAGCGCAGGTCCGGCAAGATTTTTTTTTATTTTTTTTAGCTTTTAAACACCTCTAGAAGCTACCAGAAGTGATCTTTATGACAACATAGCACCCTAAATGCAGAAGGCAAGGAAAACCTTTAGAAGCTATCTGAAGTTTTTTTTATGGGAACTCAGCCGCCTAACTGCTGGAGACTAGGAAAAATTCTAAATATTAAACACCTCTAGAAGCGATCTTTATGACAACATAGCACCCTAAATGCTGAAGGCAAGGAAAACCTCTAGAAGCTATCTGAAGTTTTTTTTATGGTAACATAACCCTCTAACTGCTGGAGGCTAGGACAAATTCTAAATATTAAACACCTCTAAAAGCTCTCTGAAGTGTTTTTTTATGGTAACTCAGCTCCCTAATTTGTACTTTTGCCTTAATTTTAATATTGTTTGAACCATAAATAAAGCCTTATATTTTGTTGTTTAAATTTTGGAGGGAGTTTGAACCCCCAAAACCCTACCTTGATTAAGGCCTTACGCCTTTCTATCTAAGTTTTATCGCCGGTGATTATGAAATTTCAAGCCCAGAATTTACACTTTTTTGTCATTTTTTCTCAAAAGATATGAGAGTACAGGATTTTTGCAAATAGAGTTTTTGACTTGTATCTACCCAACTAATCATATGGTATTGTCCGTATCCACGAATTACTACTCACCTGTATATTGTGTTAAGTTAACTTAATCCTTGTGAGCTTTTCAAGAAATGATGAATTTATGTTTTGGTCTTAGCTTGCTAGATGAAACTGGAATATGTATATTCTTTGTTTTTCAATATTAATCTAAAAATATCAAAAGGCGTATTGCTATTTAAACCTTTATCTATTTTAGTGGGGAGGAGGTAAACATTGTCAAATAATAACAAAGCATTTTGTATACTGATAATTATGAAAGTAGCGTCACTAAAATAGCCCACATCTTCGGAAAGTTAATCCATTTGAACCTTTTTAATAACAGGTTTGGTTCTTAGCTAATATATTGTTGAGTCGATTTTATTCAGACATATTTTACAGGATCAAATTTATTTCCAAAAAAACCCTGTAGTTGTGTTCTCTTTAGACACTCTTTTAAAACAAAAGGTAGTACGACTCTTTTGTGTTCCACTTCTTACGTCTTCACGTTAAGAATATTTGCATATTTACACTAATAGAGTAGAGATGAAGAGGGTAGATGTAATGTACCCACATTTTCGTTAATATATGGTGGGAAATCTTTAAGGGAAATCAATCCTCAGTCCTCCTGGCCGGGATCTGATCTCTAAACTTACCAACAATGGCAAACCAGACCAGTTTACACTGTGCATTCAACACAATAGTAGTGTTTACTTGAGCTTGCGTATTTTGTACAATGGCATGTTTTTATCCTATTGACTCAGTATTTTGAAACGTCATTGGTATTACAGTTAATTCAGATTGAAGACTCAGCCGCTAGCAAGTTCTGTAACATACCAACTCGCAGTACGCTAGAAACATTTTAAAATTAACGCCGTTTTGGTTCATACCGCTACTTGCAAGATCCTGTTTTGTGACTTTGCTCGCTAGAAAGTTTATTCACAGCTTTCAAAAAATTAAGGGTCCAGGAAATATTTAGGCCAAGATATTTGCCTCAATTTTCTAAATAAATTAATGCAGTTTAAAATAAGATACATATTTTTCAGATAAATACCATGTCATCGCCAGGAACTCTTCTTGAAAATAATCAATGTACTGTTCAGATAACTATAACCCACATATTATATCAGTACATTAATAGTTTTAGTGAGGGGATTGGTTCATTAGTCACTACTTTCATATACTGTGTTCTATCACTTTCATCATAAACATGGTTAAATTTCATAGACCCATTTGACACTGTCCAGTGACACGAACATATAATCATGACTATAAGTTGCATTAGATACTATTTAAATGTCTATTACATTATTAATCTTCCATCAGGGATTTTAAAATGATTGTTCCCGAAAATGCCAAGTAAAAAATGTGTTAAGCAAGTCGGTTCAAAAGAAACTTAAACATAAAGCAATGCACATTATTATATCTAGCTACGGGTATTTACCTCTCACTCTTACTCGTGTCTTCAACAGTGCTTGAGCTGGTTCCCTACTCTCATGTACTTTATTTTATATCTTTTATTATATACAGTGGCTATATTTCATAGACCTATTTGACACGAATAAAAAAAACTTTAATATATAAATTAGTATGTAACATTTAAAATGAAACGGTCTTCTTCTGTACCAATCAGTGATTTTAGAATGAATTTAACCAGAAATACCAAGAAAACTATTGTCACTTTACCTTAACCGGTCGAATACGACGCTAAAGTATGAAATACACCTTTTGAAAACTGACAAAATTAGTTTGAAGGATAAGGAGAGTTTTTTTAAGCCCCGCGTCTTACCACCCATTTGGGTTATACGCTTATGTAGTAATTAGGCTAATGGGTTAGGGTTGAATGAAGTTAAATTTAGAGGAAGTGTACCCGCATTTACGTGGAGAGAGTGAGAAACCATTTAGGAAAAAAACACTTCCAGTACACACGATCAGGATCGAACCATGTGATTCCGTCATCGGCAGTCTGGTCCATTGCGAGAGTAGCGCCTTAGACTACGCGGCCACCGAAGCGGGTAAGGAAAGCTATTGCAAATTTAGACTTTAAAAATTGATTGCTATCTAATTTAGGAAAAAATTAGGTGACCTGGCGGTCTAGGTGTAAGGTGTCAGACTTCTGTGCTGGGGTTCGGGGTTCAACCCTCGGTCCCGGCACAGATTTATCTGAGTACCAAACCCTTCCTTCACCTCTGACAAGACATCTTGTGAATGTGGGGAATGCCAGGCATTCATCTCACAATCACCCTACCATCACACATTAGCGTAAGTGCGTATAACCCGAACTGGTAGTAAGACGCGGTGCTAATAATAATATTAATAATAATAATTGTACAAAAATTAAGATAGTAATTTGTCCCCCCCGCTTCTTACCATACGTTCAGGTTATAGATAAATAGGGGTGTAGGGACGTAGAATTTAGAAGAAATGTTCTCACAATGGCTTGTAGGGAGATTGGGAAATAATTTAGAGAAAAAAACTGCTGGGATTCGAAACCCGGGTCTTACTGTTACCGATAAATCAAACCAGACGTGACTTGATACCTTTTTTTCACATGCCTACTTGTGTGGGTTAGAGTTATAAATAATCTGTTGTCCTTTTTACCTCTAAATATAGAATCAACTACCGTATTTTCTTGGTAAAATAGATTACAGCTGTACCTACCTTATGAATGGTAAACTAAATATGTGTAAATTTGAACATCTATCGATGTTAAACCATCTTAATCAAAATGTGATGTTATGCATTTTTCAGACTTAGCAGTTTTACACCTAAAACAATTAACTAAAGTATATAAAAAATGCATATGTTATAAACTTTGACATTTATGTACAATACAAATTTGCAAAAGTTTGAAATCACCATAAAATATAATTTCGGTCTATAGCTAGTAGTACGCTAGTAGTGGAATTCCAATGACGTGCCAATAAAGGAAAATGATATTTTGCACCCTGCCACTAAACTAGCTCTGACGTCATTAAGGCTATTTGATCTATCCCTATTCAAGTTGTACGCATATTAAGACTATTAAATTGGTTTATTTGATTTATTTAAAGTGCCCTTTCTGAACTGACTGATTATATCAGCACACGAAGATTTCTATGAGCGAGAGTGAAAGGTCCTACCAATTTTGCTAGTAAATATATTTTCACATATCTTACAGTGTTCTTTTACATTCCACAAACGACATGGGACCGACGCGACGGTTTTACTTACCATCCGATAGAGGTTGTGCTACGGATGTGTATTGCTCAAGAAGAATCCGTCTACCCCAGCTGGGTTTGAACCCATGAACACAGGTCCTGAGGTGAGCACTTTACCCCAAGACCACCGAGGTCAACTTAAGCCTACTAAAATCATCCGGGTTCAAATGAGAATTTGCTTGGATCCCAAAGTTGTATTGTGAAATAATGTGTAAATGTTTTTACTCCATTGTTTGTTTATAGATTTGTACGCTATATTTGTTGTCAGTCATGAATTACATAGGTCACTTTTCATCAAGTACAATTAGAGTTAAGTAAGATGAGGTAATGTAATGTAATTTAAATTATTATTTACACTTAGCAAGAAATATAATTCAGACATCAAAGCGTACTTCCACCCAATAAGTCAAGGTCGATTCAATTTCCAAATACATTTGAAAGACACAGGGAAAAAAGAGGAAGTCTCATTTTATCTCAAATTGAGCTAGTGCTGCTATCTGTTAGACAATCATGAATAATGTGTAATGTACTTTATATTATGGTTAAAAGAGGCCTCTGTCGTATTTAAATTGACTAAACAAAAGTGTTTCCTGGGGTCTTTGTGAGGTATAACTTGCTGTCCTAGAAAATTTTTGTAATGTGTCTTTCCTCCTTTTTCCCCCGTACATTTTATTTGGCTTCAACTAATACTACGATTGGCTATTTAAACATAGCTATAGTTTATTATATATTGGAACAAAATATTTCAAAATATGTTTACAGGTTCTTTATGCAGTATTATTTATTTATCACGCAAAACATTACAAAAAACAATTTTTAAATAGGCTAAATCATTAGAGCAATTTATTTTAACAATTTCAAATTTTCAAAAATCATTCCATAATAAACTACCTTCAGGACTTAATCAAATTATTTTCTAAAGTATTTGTTGCTATTTATAATTATGCCCTCAGTATCTATTTAGAACAAAATCATTTGAAAAACTATAGACAAATTTCGAATCTTCCAAAACAATTGTGACCATGTTAAAAAATAATACTATTGGTTTCTAAACATTTCTTTATATTTAAATACTGCAAGTTTTCGCGTAAATCGTCGCTGAAAATAAGGTAGTCCTACCCGTTCAAGTTTGTGTTTAGTTATATAACTTAAAATGTAAGGTTTTCTAAACCTAAAGAGATATTATTTGATACCGTTCCCCTCCATTTTGGCTTGTGTCTTATTTTACTTGGTACTACGCATTCCTGGGCAGCCATCATTAAATATCGAGAGACTGTCTGCGATATGTGGTGCTTACCTCAAATATGTATTATACTACTTACTATAAAGTCACATGGCTGACTCACTCACTGACATTAATGTTCACCCCCTTCCAGATGAGCTAGAAACTTGAAATTTGAAAAAATTATAGCTTCTAGCCCGTAGCTGACGGGAAAATTCCAAAAAATTTAACCCCCGAAAAAATTCAAAATGGCGGAGAAACTTTAAAGTCGGTGCGGTATATACAATACATACACTACCAGTAACTTTAAGTTGTTACGTTCAAAACAACGCTGGAATTACATTAGTTTACATCCACTTGCAAAAAACAAACAAAAAAAACACTGGGAATTTGGGGGTGGAGCCCCCAGCGAACAAAGCGAGTTTTATTAAATATTGCAGGTAGATCGGTGAAATGTATGTAGTGGATCACTGTACTCGTATATGCACCTATCTCTATATTGAGCTATAGCAGAGGTGGCCAAACAGTCGATCGAGATATACCGGTCGACCGCGTCCACTTATTTGGTGGATCACCTGGTCGATCAATTAAAAAATATTGAGATAAAGAAAATGGAAGAGAGGGTTTGCAGATTTTTACTAAATCAACAGTATAAAATTGAAATATCAAAGCTGCCTGACTGATGACTATTTACAAATCCTGCGTGTGTTAATGACAGAGTAATTATGAACTCTCATTCAGCAAACTATTATAAAACTATGCGTTGTCATTCATCAACTTCAAAGTCAAGTGTTTAATAAGAAAATGCTTGTTTGGTGAACAACTCGGTTTCAGTGTGTGAAAGGACTTTAAGTTTTTTTATGCAATATAATTTTACTATTAAACCACAAAATGAGCTATTAATTTTTTACCAATGAAACAAACAATATAGGCCTCTATTTCCGTTGTAGATCACAAAGGATTTTTATTCTCTGGAGTAGATCCTTAGATCAAAATGTCTGGCCACCCCTGGGTTATAATAGCAAGTTTTAAAATATAAAATTTCTGACCAAGTCACTCATATGTAGCGTAGACTATTATTTTATACATTATCATAACTGTACATATTAATATTATCTTCCCTGCAAATACACTAGAGTCGCGATTATCCGACCTAAAGTGGTGGCGTTCCGGGCCGGATAACGGGAAAGCCGGATAATATGTATTATTATCACCACGTCTTACTACCCGTTCGGTTTATACGTACTTACGCTAATGTGTAATGGTAGGGTGATTGTGAGATGAAATGGAGGACCTACAAGTTTAACGTGGAATCCGAACCACGGTGGAGGCCTGGTTGTGATTAATACACGTCTTGTCAGAAGTGAAGGAAGGGTTTGGCAATCAGATAAATCTGTGCCGGGACCGAAGGTTGAACCCCGGACCTCCAGCACAGAAGTCTGACTCCTTACCCCTAGACCGCCAGTTCACCTACCGGATAATATCGAATAAGAGTGTAAATAATTTTCATTGGTATGGGTTTGATTACTTTTTTTTAAATATTCACAGAACATTTAACTTTGTTTAATAGAATCTGCCCATTTTCTGATTGTGTTGTAAAATAGGATCACGGTAATGGTAGGGGAACAGTAAAAATAAACGCGAAAGAATTATTTTTTTAAATCTTTACCATACAGTAACTTTATTTTGGAAATAGAACATCAAGTGAAATAAAGTTTTATATGGATTACATCATAAATTCAGTAAATGTTTTATAATGATTATGTACCGGTTTGTTTATTTCAAACCAATCACCAAGTCGGATAATAGAGAGGACCGGATAATCGCGACTTTAGTGTAAAATCACTTTCATTTACACTTTCGAACAAATTGTTTATAATTTTATTGCTTGATTGCTTGATCAAAAAGCTGTTTCATGGCTAATTAAATACTTTGTATTCAAAGGGGCGGAGGACAGGTGAAATGTGTGTAAGATAACTAAACGCACCCAGAATCTGATTGGTGCTTCCATCTAGCCATGACATGTTCAACTATGTCAATAATTTGGCGCTAAAACAAACAACGTGTCACATGCGCTATTTGTAAGCTCGTGTGTGTGAAACGTTCTTAAAGAACATGGCGTAAACCACAAAGTGAGATTTCTCAATGTCCTCAGCGTGTCTCAATACCTGGGTAGGCGGCCCCTTTGAATAGTTAGAACTCCTATTTATAGAGCGGAATGCCTGGTTTCGATCCCAGCCGTTTTCATCGGCGATACTTTTCCTGAAATCAAGTGTTTTCCTTCTCTCTGTATTTTCCTCTTTAGTTCTTTCTCTTTTTCACTTCCTCCCAACCACTCTCAGTCGCTCTCCTGCCAAAATTCACTCTTACTCTATATAAGTGACGTTGCTTAATTAGTGGATTCAAAACTAATTTTCATCTTAACCTGACGCACCTAAACAGTCTAAGCACTACCAAACTTAGACACCAATGTACGAAATAGAAAGAGAGGGAAGAAAATAAGCAGTTAAACCTACGAGTTATCTTATTTTACCTGCTGACAAAAATTCCCCTTTTCCTTTAACGAGTATAAACACTTAATTCTACACAAGGTTGAAGTCACAGGCAAAGAAAACTTAGTAATATTAAACTCCTAAAGAAGATATCTGGGGCTAATTTATATGGTAATTAAAAACTATTAGTGCTAAAATTGGTTTAACATTTAGAAAATGATATAACACCACCTCCCTACAAGTCCAAAAATTTGCAGTGAGCACTTATTAAATAACTGTTTTCAGGGGGAAATGCCCCTCACCACCATCCCAAAATCTCTCTCTTCCAGTTATGGAAACAATTTCCACCCTGGAATAAATATGACCCCTCTTATTTCTTGCCTTTTTTATATTTTCAAATATGATATGATTAAAAACAAACTCCAAATAGTTTCTAAACGCGTCGTATTAAAATGTAAAAAAAATCATAAGATCGTTCTACATACCTTCTAGGTTCATAACAATTATTTTCTAAATATTCTTAATTAAGACAAATAAATTAATGAAGAGTATAGTTTCTAAAAAATAATCCAGGTGAGGATAACTCCAATAGCTACAGGTTGGATGGAAGGGATAGCATGAAAAGACCAGTGTTTTTTTAGTTTTTATGTCAAAATATTTTTTTAGCCAAAATAAATTAAATATTGCTCCAGTACAAAAATAGAATTTAGTTGGTTTTTTCTCACATATTGATACCAACAGTTTTTGAATATCCAGTATGAGCATAGCAGCATTAGATGAGAAACTTTGTAAATGAAGAGAAAAAGTTGTCATCAAATTCCAGGACACCCTTGACATATATTCAACAAATGTTGATATCAATATGTGAAGAAAATTAAGCTCTTATGTTTGTATTGGAACAATATTTAAATTATTTTGCCATAAAAACTACCTTAAACATTGGCTTTTCTCGCATCCCCTCCCATTTACCTTAAAGCCATCCGATTGTAAAACGTTTGTCGGGGTAAGGCCCTAGGAACTGTTTGGGCTCGGAGGATGGTGGGGGTAGGGGGGAGGAAAGTCCCTTAAAAAAACCCTTTTTTTTTGTAGATTGCCTCCTGCCTCCTATACAAATAAGGCTTCACTGCCACTGAACCAACCTGTACTATGTTAAAGATGATTTGTCTTACTCTAATAATGTTGTAGGTTTTAAAATGTGTGCTTGGAGAAAATGGAGGAGTCAACCCTACCTAAACATTCCACTAACTTACCCATTTCAAATAAATGCATTTCCAACCTAATGAAGACTTTACCTCTTGTATTTATGAACTACATAGTTATTTGAAAAATGGTGACAGATGACCAGGAGGATTAGGGAATGTCGTAGTTGGTTGTCAACACACTTTTCCGACGACACAGTCCAAACATATATACATACAGTCATTATCTGATTGAAGCAAACTAGTTTGACAATATTAAAAGTTACTTTTAAAAAATGTAATTTAGATATTCATACGTCAAGTCGCGTGATCTGCAGTAGTAATAGTTGATAGATATTAATAATACCTGGAAAGATAATAATAATAATATACACATGCATACGCCGTTCCCTTACTGAGTAGGCGATAAATTGTGAATATTGCTAAAAAGAACCAGCTCTATATTTAATCCATCCCCACTAACTTTCTCACGCGTCCCTATCCTTAATTTGTGAATGTAGAGAATGCCAGGCCTCCACCGTGGTTCGGATCACACGTTAAACTCTAGTTCCTCCATTTCATCTCACAATCGCCCTACCATTACACATTAGCGTAAATGTGTATAACACGAACCGGTAGTAAGACGCGGTGCTAATAATAATAATAGTAATTCCCTATCCTTGCACATACTCTCCGCTTCAACAAAATCAATACACAGAGTCATACATGCCCTTTTATTATTATAACTCTTAATGTTTCTTGTTTTCACACATTCGCTTACAACATTTATTCACAACCAACATGGCCTTTCCACTTCCTTTTGCTTTACACACTCTACCTACATATATTTGCTTAGTCACTCGATAAAAAAAAACTAATTTCAAACCTGTATCTGGTACAGAGAGTGAAGGTGAGACTGAATGATGGAGAGACCAACAGCGTAGAGATATGAAGAGAAGTGAGACAGGGATGATGTTTGTCACCCAGTCTGTTCAACTTGTATGGAAAGGGGCTGGTCAGGAAAGCCCTGGAGGTACGTGGAAATTTCAGGATAGAAGGAAGCGTCAACGACATAATAAAATACGCAGATGATCTAGCATTGCTGGCCAAATATGAAGAAGAATTGCATGATCATATGGAGAAGACATAGCATGGAGATCAACCATGAGAAGCCAAAAGTGATGGGAATTTCAAAAAATGAAGAACCACTGAAAATCAAAATTTGAAGCCAGGAGTTGGAAATCATAGAGCATTTTAAGTACCTGTGAAGTTTGCTGGCAAAGGATGCCTACTACACCAAGGAAATTAGATTGAGGATCGCCATAGCCAAGGAAGCTTACAACAAGAAGAGGTTACTGCTGACTAGCTAGTTTAGTTTGGAACTGAGGAAGAAACAGATGCAATGCTACATTTGGAGCATCACAGTGTATGGAGCAGAAATTTGGACTCTTAGGAACAAGGAAAAGAAATAATTGAAGAGATTTGAAATGTGGTGATGGAGAATACCGACAGAGTGACAAATGAAGCAGTCCTAAGAAGAGTTGGCGAAAAAGAAAACCATTTTGGATGTGATTCTTCGGTACAAGGCATACTTGATCGGACACCTCCTTATGAGGAACTGTCTTCTACATGACGCCATAGAAGGAAAGGTTGAGGGAAAGAGGAGTTTAGGAAGAAGAAGGATTCAAATATTGGATGACTTCAACAAAAGAAGAAAATTTTGGGAGCTGAAGGAGAAGGCAAAGGACAGGCCGCATTGGTGATTTAATTTCGACGCATTGGCGGTCTAAGTTCACTGGCAAAAGGTAATGAAACTGTCGTAAGACAGAATAACTAATAATAATTTTGTAGAATGCTCCTCCTACTAAATATAAAACTAGGCTAGATTTTTTTTTTTCGTTTTCTGGAATCCATAACTTTAACAATGCAAATACAATTTAGCAATTTAGTTAGTATACCAATTTAACCTAAACAAAAACGAACTAACACTAGTCTACATACACTATACACTAAACTAGCATCACAAAAAGAATTCACACGTCACAGTATTTATAACACGGACTTATATCAAAGTTGGTTGTTCTCAAACTGTCGCTGTTTATATTTTCACAAGTTCCCTTTTCCTCCTACTCTATCACATTCTCTCATTCTTTTTTTGTTGATTCATTTGTGATGTGTTCTCTAAACTACCATTCAAATAGTTTTCAGTTGTTTTGTTTCCTAGTCCAACAGACTTACCCACTTCCACAGCTCTCCTATCACTCTCCTAATACTTTATATTTCTAATATCAACTATTTTGTTTTAGTCTACCCAGCATTGTCGCCCGACTATAATTAACACAATCACAACAATTATTTTCATGTAGCTAATTGGATTTCAAGATTATATTTTAACTGGATTTTTATTCTCGATAGATATATGCTTCAATATCATCATCAAATGTTTCCAGCCTGCGGCCGGGTCAGTTTAGTAAAATGACTCCATCTTCCTCTATCCTTCCTCCTTTCTTTTTCCTTTGATTGCTCTATTTCTCTTCTCTCACTTGCACACTTTCTGTTATCTGCTCCTCCCATCTCTTTCTTAGCCCCCTTTGTGGTATTTTTTTTATACATACTTCATTTCTATCATTTTCTTTGGCATCCTTTCCTCCATTCTCATTCCATGTCCATACCATCTCAGTCTTGTTTCGTCTACTATCTCAAGTACTCCCTGTATCCTGTATCAAAATCATTTTCTAAGAGCTGAATTAAAAATTATATATATTTGATTATAGCTAAGAAAATAATGGTTCTATAAAAATAGATTTAACTAAAATATTTGTATTTCTTTAAAATAACTACAACTGTACAATGATACATAATTTCGTATCCCAAATATTTACGGAGAAATGATGAAAATTGTAAAATTTACCTCATGTAAAGTACCCTCAAAGTAATTTTCATGAGAAAATGTGAACTGCCATCATGTTTATTATGATAAACAATGTATCAGTGGCGGCTTGTGTATAGGCACTGCGGAACTGCAGCACCCCCTATTTCCACTTGATATTATCGATAACATTTAATATAATGATTCTTTTATTATTTAATTCTTTCTTTGTTTTTGTAGTACAATATATATTCCTTAAGCTTAATGTCAGTACTTCAGTAGCCATCCCCCAGTTTATGAAAAAGATACACAAATCTTTGTATGGAACTGTGCGCTTCACAGTGCCAGCGACGTGGTGTTTGACTGTTGTGCGCATGCGCACATAGGTAGGGGTGGGGAGGAAGGCGGGACTGCCAGGTAGAGAGAGCCCTATTGCTATCGCAGTTCCGGCTCTTGCGTGATGATGGAAGTTGTTTTTTTACTCAGCGTGTGTTGTGCTTAAAAACCGTGTACCATATTTTTTAATGTGATAAAGTGTATAAGAATGTAGAATTAGATTATTATTCTGCTTACAGCTATTATATTTGATTTTTTTTTTCGGTTATTTTATTTAACAGAAAGACTAAATGCGCTTGCAGTATTTTCAATAGAGAAAAAATTTCTCAATTGTCATCCATAGATCAAGGAGAAAATTATTGAACTTTTTGCGCAAATTAAAACAAGAATAATGGATTTCATTTTTAAATGAATAGATCAAGCTTGAACTCTAACAATTTAAGTTAAAGTAAGTAAAAAAGTTTGGTTTTCTTTGTTAAGATTTTATCAAGTTCCTGAATAAATTTTATTTTTATACATATTTTGTTTCCTTTTACACAATTTTAAAACAAAGGCTAAGCATTTTCTGGAGCAGCACCTCCACTAATTTTAGCTACGAGCCACCACTGTTATAAAGTAAAACAAAGCAAATTAAACCATTTTATGATGAAGTGGCTAAATTAACATCTGCTTATGCTACACATGTCGTTTAATCACTAGTCTGAGTTTATTTTTAGCACTGCGTCTTACTATTCGTTCTGGTTATACGCTTATGTACTTATTATGCTAATGTATTATTAGCACCGCGTCTTATTACCCGTTCGGGTTATACGCACTTACGCTAATGTGTAATGGTAGGGTGATTGTGAGATGAAATGGAGGACCTACAGTTTAACGTGGGATCCGAACCACGGTGGAGGCCTGGCATTCCTCACATTCACAAGATGTGATTAATACACTTATTGTCAGAGGTGAAGGAAAGGTTTGGTAATCAGATAAATCTGTGCCGGGACCAAGGATTGAACCCCGGACCCCCAACACACAAGTCTGACACCTTACCCCTAGACCACCAGGTCACCAACTAATATAACTGTAAAGCCGCATGCCTGACTCACTCACTGACATTAATGTTTACCCACTTCCAAATGAGATAGAAACTTGAAATTTGTCAATCTTATAGTTTCTAGCCTGTAACCGACGGAAAAATTCCAAAGAGTATAAAAAAAAATTAACCTCCGAAAACAATTCAAAATTTCGGAGCAATTTAATGCTCGGTGTGGACCTTTTTTTGGAGATCTCTTGTGGCTAAACGATAAGACCTATCAAAAAACGGCTCTGGAATTACATTAGTTTACATCCACTTGCAAAGAAAACTCACTGGGGGTTTGGGGACGGAGCCCCCAACGAGCAAAGCGAGTATACACATAAAGGTTATTGGCTTCCTTTGAACTGTTTCAGAGTTGTGAAGGATATTGTGGGTGTCGAAGTCAAAGCGAAGGAGATTTGAACTTCTACTTCAACATTATGAAGTATAGAACAACCTTAATAAGGAATTGCGTTAAACTCATATCAAAAGATTACATTGGAAAAGAAAATGTGGTATTATTTGCACTTAATGATTGCTTGTCTTTAATAGACTGTACGTAGCAGCTGTGTCTCACCAACAGTAGGTGTTTCATTAGTGTTGTAATGTGTGTGTGTGTGTGTGTGTGTGTGTGTGTGTTCACGAGAACAAGTATTGACTCAGCCACAACCTAGATAATATAGTACTAGTATTAACAAAGAGGTATTTTCATGTTCCACGTCTTACTACCCGTCCAGGATATCCACATATTTACACTAATGGGGTAGAGATGAGGAAGGTAGAATAGTACCGTGATCCATGTCTTACTACCCGTCCAGGGTATCCACATATCTACACTAATGTGGTAGAGATGAGGAAGGTAGAATAGTACCATTCGGGTTATACGCACTTACGCTAATGTGTAATGGTAGGGTGATTGTGAGATGAATTGGAGGACCTACAGTTTAAAGTGGGATCCGAACCACAGTAGAGGCCTGGCATTCCCCACATTAACAAGTTGTGATTAACACACTTCTTGTCAGAGGTGAAGGAAAGGTTTGGTAATCAGATAAATCTGTGCCGGGACCGAGGATTGAACCCCGGACCCTCAGCACAGAAGTCCGATACTTTACCCCTAGACCCCCAAGTCACCTCCTGACTCCCTGACTATAGATTCTCTTGTTGTACAAGAAACGTATATGGGTGAACATCTATTTCCCATCAAGGAATGTGAACGGGAATTCGCCAGATCGTTTGAAGAACTCAAGATTGGCGAAAAGAAATTATTTGAATATATATTCGAATAAAACAATCTACATTCGATCCCATAGAGATCTCATTTCTTCAGCCAATGTTCTTAGTTCCTCACAGTCCATATTGAATATCAACATTGCTATTTTTTATTACGAAAATCGATGGAAAAAAAACTCCAAATATTTTGTTCGTATCAAAAACTCGTAAAACTTCGTGCGAGCTCGGAAAAAAATATTGTAATACCTATAACTACACACATACTAATACATATAGTTTTCGCTTATCATGACTGTGAGGAATCGTAAGAATTCATACGAGTCATTTTTAGTACCAATTCTTACCCAAAGTAATAGCGGCTCGAGGCAGTGCCTACTATGTAAATAAAGTTTTCTTTAAGAGCTTTGTGAGGAAGTGGTTTATTTTAATTAATTATCATAGAGAGAGAGTTAAGTGTTAAAACCAGTTTTAAGTAACTCTATTATGATACATTTGTCTTATGGCCACAGCTTATTAAATGAAAATAATGGTATTAAAGTATATACGAAAAAAACACACGGGAGGCCCAAGAAAGAGATGGGAGAATCAGATAACAAAAAATGTGCAAGTGAAAGGAGAAGACTGGATTCAATTAAACTAGGACGAATGGTGGAGGAAGATGGAAACATTTTACTAAACTGACCCAGCCACAGGTTGGAAACAATTAATAATAATAATATTTAGCACCGCGTCTTACTACCCGTTCGGTTTTATACGCTCTTTAAGTACTAATTACTCTAATGGATTAGGAATTGGGAAGGTTGAATTAGAGAAAGTGAACCCGCATTTGCGTGGAGGGAGAGTG
>CABEEJ010002412.1:0-19597 GCA_901482245.1 Timema douglasi
TTGAATGAAAATAGTTAAAAATAAATTTTTGGTGTGTAACATTTCATAGAATAAAACTCTTTTGAATGACGAAAAAAAAAAATTCTAGACGTATGGCCTTAAGTCTTCATTATCTTTCAAGATGGCTTCCGTTTCTCATTAAGTTCAACACACGTGTCAGACAACGAAAACAATATTGTTGTTTAAACAAAGATAGCGACGTAAAAATAACAACAATTTTTCCTTAAGGTTTAGGAAACACTTTTAGATATTTCAAGAGTTAAATTACCGACACGTTTGTTGTTTTAGTTAGTTTTCCTTGTTTGTTTTTTACTACCGCGTCTTACTACCTGTTCGAGATATTAAAATATATGCTTATTACTCTAATGGGAAAGGGATTGGGAAGGAAACATTTTAGAGGTAATCAACGTGCATTTGAGTTGTAGGAGAGTGGGAAATCATTTAGAAAAAAACCCTCAGTGGACCAGACCAGGATTCGAACCCGGATCAAGAGATCTTTAACAGATCAGTGACGAGAGTGACGTCTTAGACCAGGGATGTCGAAATTTTTCCGACCAGTATGCCTGTTAAGGACTAGCTGCATTCTGAACTAATATAGTGTGCTAGCTCTTGTTTGAATTTTTTTATGAGTATTTAAAAATCCAAACATGTTGACTAAACCTATTATTAAATGTAATGAATAACTATATATATTAATAAAGCCTAAATATTAAAGAAGTCAAATTTATCATATGGTCAAAGTGAGTGCCCTAAACAATATTAATTTCAATAACTTAAATAAAAACATTTAATGTAACACCTTCAGGGTTGATAAAATAGTATTGACTTTAATTTTTTTGGCAAAGTTTTTATTTTTCCCATATCTGCGTGCCACGCAAATCATGTTGGTAACTGGCAGCTAGCAGAAGATGTAAAAATGGTTCAAATAAAAACATAAATGAAGACCAATAATTTGTTGTGAAAATGTCATGTTACATGATACGGTGAAAGGATAGGCCTACTTGAGAGTAGATCTGGTAATTGTGCTAGCTGTCACCTACACTACTACCGTAGTTGAGATAATATAAACAATCAATCGTGTCAGACAAACTGCGCTCAGTGTTCTGGAATAGTAGAAGAAAGTCAACAGCAGATGTCGGTAATGAGCTCACTCTCCCCAAAGACTCCATTTGGCTCGGGTTCGTGAAACCGTGATGGAATCGTACTTATAAATATATTTCACTACTTTCCTTGACGTCAATATGGTGCCATTATATATTAGGATAGGTTGTATGTTGACGATTTAAAAATATCTATAGCAAAAATATATTTAAAGAAGTTTAAAAAAACCTTGTGGGCGTGCGGATAAAGACACGAGTCTCACTTGATATGGCTCGCCTACTCAACCATCAGGTTAATGCGGGCACATTTATAACATTCCAACTTGCTCGTCTCTTTAGTGTAAATATGAGGATAACCCGAACGGGCAGTTAGACGAGAGACACAAAACAAATTAATGCAAATATGTAGTTACATAGTTATCTTATCGTCATTGATATTATCTGAGAAAAGAAGAAGAATATATCTATTAGATATTATGATGCCATAAAAGATGTTTCAATAACTTTTTGATCACTGTCAAAGTTCTAGCTTTATGTGACGATACTCAAAAGGCACGCACGTCATCAAATATTTCGTACCAGAGCTCGTTGCTAAGAAATCTTTTACCGGATGTGACGCTGTACCCGCACACGGTATTAGTAAGGATCTGAACTAAAATCCTCCTTGGGATGATAGTATCTTGTGGTATTTCCGGAAAAAATATTCATCTCATGTGAATCTAACAAGGAGTCGTTTATATAGTCTCACGTACCCAGCGCCTTTCTACACGTCCGGAATGTCTACACATTTATACACTATTGGGAAGAGACAATTAAGGCGAAATTGAGTGTAAGTGTTCCCAAATTTGAGTGAAGGAGAGCGGGGATATCGTTTGGAAAAAAATCATTACAAAGTTTTAACCCCGACCTACTGTAACAGAATATATAAAAAAGTGAAATTAATAATATAAGGAACGCACTTAGATGTTACATTTACTTAAATTATATGTATAGCTTCTTTTAGTCAATTAAATCAAGACAAAAATCAAGAATAAATAACATACAAGATAATTTATTTAGAGAAATAACTCATTCTATCATGAATTATGAAGTCAATTTAAAAATTATATTTTAAATAAGACGTACAACAGCACTTCTAAAAGGTCATTCATTGGTAAGATTTTTACAATAATAATATTCTAAAATTATTTAATTAGCAGATAAACAAGGAAAAAGTATCTTGGGACTATTAAAATATTTCAAGCAATAACAGGTTATAGAAGTGGCTGATAAGCAAATTGACTGGAAGATTAATTGGCAATGACTATATTGTAGTTAATAATACCTTTAAAATGTTAACAGAAATAATCAATATTTATAAATTATAAATAAATTTTACATAAAATATTTTAAACCAATATTAAAGATAAGATTTATTAAGAAGGAGTCATTAAAAAAAAAGGTAATTGATATGTCATTAATATAGAACTTATAAGTTGAACTATTTATATATACTAGTAAATTATTAGAAAAACAGGTATCAAGGAAAGCATGTTCTATAATCTATTAGTATTGAACTTATTTGGTAAAGTTAATTATTTATACAATTTTGCCTGTGTTGAGTATCGATATTATTGATTATTTAGGAGATTTAATTGAAGATAAACGGATGTGTTTCATACAGGTTATACTTTTACCGAGTTACGATTTGTGAAAGACTGGATAACATTTATAAGTATAAATTGATTGATATGAAAGAAGTGTAACACTTATTATAAATGTAACATCTTAAGGTCTTATAATAAGTTGACGTTCTTTATCTGTTTGATTTGGACTCTTCTCCTTATTTAGTGTTGTACAGTTATGTCAGTCTTGGCTGGACGACGACATGTTTCGGCGATTACGCCATCTTCAGATATTCAAATTAGGACTATGATGTTAGTAGTTAGTAGTTATTGGGGTGCCTTAAAACAGTTCTCTGACTGGTTGAATTTGGTCACGTGACCACACCCCTTGCTCCCTGATTGGCTGTTAATTTTCCCGCTCCCCTCCTCCTGACCTACCCCTCCTGACCCCATTGCAGCGTTCCAAACTGGTTTATTCTTGTCTCATTTGTTTTTTATTTGTGTTAATTGCTTTCTTATGTGTGCTCAATGGTTATTTATGTATGCTCATTGCTTTTTTTTTATTTGTGTTCATTGGTTATTTATGTCTGGGTAGGGTTCGGAAGTGCCGTTGGAGTCTTTTTTATTGGTGTGAGGAGCTTATTGTCATAGGATTGGGACGGGGCGTTGGAATTGTGTATCTATTTATTGGCGTGCCGTCCACGCCGCCGGGTTGGGTTCCTCCCTCATCGTCTACGACTTGTGCCCCCAGACGGGTACAAGTTGGGATGTTAAATTGCTTCTTGCGTAATCGTATAGAAGGCTCACTGTATAGGCGATTTAGCAAGTTTTGTCAAAAGGTAAAAACAAATAAAAATATAAACATGTGGTTTGGTTTATCGAAAGGGCGAAGCGAGTTCTCAGTTTTAACGCCACCGATTTGCATTAGTCTTTCTGTCTGTGCTAGATATGTCTCAAAATAACTTTTGAACGCATAGACCGATTTAAATCACACTTGGTAAGGTTGTTATTTGTACCTTTATAAATTTATTATTTAGCACCGCGTCTTATTACCAGTTCGGGTTATACGGTTATTTACTAACTAAGCTAATGGGTTAGGAATTGGAAAGATTGAATTTACAGGAAGTATGCCATCATTTGTTAGGAGTTGGAGTGGGTGACTATTTATAGAAAAAAGACAATACACCTGGCCAGAATTTTAACCCTGAACTCACAGTCACTGGCATATCGACAAGTATTTGTACGCATGCCCACTGGTATGTTTTACAACACAAAACAAAAGCCATGCATTCTATAACGATTTAAAATATACTCATACACTGTCAAAAACATGTTTAATTTTTGCTTGATTTTCTTTTTGATCACCGCGTCTTATACCTGCTCAGGCTATTCACTTATGTACTAATTACGCTAATGTGCTAGGGATGAGCAAGGTTGAGTTTGGAGGATGTGTGCCCGTATTTTCGTGAAGGGCGAGTGGGAAACTATTTATGTAAAACCACTCCTGGCACACCTGAATTTGAACCACGATCCCCCGTCATGGGAAGTTCTAGTCTATTGTTAAAGTTACGCCTTAGACCATACGGTCCCCGAAGCGGGTTTGTATAGCTTAAAGTAGTACATTTTACTTTCATGTAATTTACTTAAATACTGTCTATATAAAGCCGGATATTTTGGTTATTCGTTAAAATAGTCTATAGAAATTATTCTGAAATAATATAAGGTGGTTGTCCCTGATATGGCCTTGCTAAGTCGTAAGAATTTTTCTAGCCGCCATTTTGAAGGGGGAGATCGAAGTTCGTATCCTAGTTGGGTATAATGATACCTGTTACCCACTCTTCCTCCGCGCAAATGCGGATACACTTCTTATAAATATCTTTCCAAATGACTAAAATCATGAGCATAATTAGTATAAATGTGTATAAACTGTCCGGTCACGTAAATACGTGTGCATTTAACAGCGTAAGACACGTTAAAGAATCATTTGATTGAATTGCCGTTCTAACAGTCATTAGCGATGATAAAAACTCCTTCGGATCTCGAGTTATGGCATGATGTACCCTGCAAAAGATAGAGGGGTTCAAATCCAGGTTCATATATGCGAAAGAGGACCTCGCAAGGCAGCATTATGAAACACCTCTGGCATGGGAATTATCCCCCCGGCTTTTCAGAGGTCAAAGCCACTGACTTACAAGGCTATTTGGGACAGAAATATATCAGAATGTCAATGCTCCAAAAGGCGTGTGTGCCAAAAATACATGGTTGCAACATAACAATTTCCCCATTCTGTTTCCAAAATGCACGTTAAATACTTCAAATAAATTTAAATGGAAAAAATATACTTGTAAATCATATTCATTTGTGACTATATATTTATTCAAAACAAAGCCTATTCAATATAAATGGCTATCATGTTATTGCTTTGGATGCATATAAGTTAGTTCATTACTAAATATTAAAGTAACGTGATAAAAACTCGCTTCAGAGGTCGAATATTATAAGGCGTTACCCTCGAAATAGAGCGGTATAATCATGACGGGGAAGATCAAGGTTCGAATCTTGAACTGGGTGAACTGGGGGTAGTTTTTCAATCTACTTCTACGCAAATGCGGGTTCAAACTCCCCAATTCCTGATCCATTAATTTAATTAGTACTTAAGAGCATAGCCAGAACAGGTAGTAAGACGCGTTGATAAAATGTGTCAAGTTCGTGTGATCTATAAATAATATGTGCGCCAGATCACGTTTGAGTTTCCATTATAGAAACAGGCTATGGGAAGGGCAGGGTTTGATCTAGCAGAAAGTTATTTTTGGGGGCAAATTTTCATAAATCGTTTTCCACTTCCAACTCTGGAAAATTTAGATATGTTTCCTTAGTAAATCTAATTATTTCAGCATTAATTCTTTCTTGTGCTAGATATTATACATGTAAAACGATGGTAAGCTGTGTGTGTGTGTGTGTGTGTGTGTGTGTGTGTGTGTATCGTAAACAGACATTATAAGTTTTAATAAATATTCAGGGTAAGCTAAACAAATCCATGGCATAGTATTCAACTTAAAAATAAATATTATAGATTCCTTCATCAGCGTCGAGCGTATTTAGAGAGGTATTTCTAATATACTTTCCATTCTGCCTCCTTGAAAAATCTGGGTGCACTTCCTCTAATTTTGGCTTGCAGTTTAAGTGGCTGACTTGTTTTATGTGAATTTTATTTATTATATCAACAAAATATAGTTTCGAACATTAAATATTATGTAAAATTGTATTTAATATTACTTTTGACTTTTTGTAAAGTTATATTATTTCATCAAAATATAATCGTGAACATTAAATTTCTCTGTTGTTTAAGTGGCTTATTTGTTTTGTGTATATACTATTTATTATGTCAAAAAAATATAGTTTCGAGCATCAAATGATATTTAAAATTGTAATTAATATTACTTATGAATTTTTATAAAAGTTATATATCATTGAAACAAAATATAATTGCGGACATTAAATTACTTTGTTGTTTAAGTGGCTAATTTATTTTGTGTAAATGTTATTTATTATGTCAACAAAATATAGTTTCGAGCATTAAATGATATTTAAAATTGTATTTAATATTACTTATGAATTTTTGTAAAAGTTATATATTATTTCATCAAAATATAGTTACAGACATTAAATTCAAGTTTCTCAATTCAATATTACTTATGAATTAATGTAAGAGTTATATATTATTTCAACAAAATATATATGAGAACATTACATGATATTAAAATAAACCTTTTTCTTTTGTTATAAGTGGCTCAAGGAATAACACGGTTATTTTGAAAACAACTAAATCTTTTTTCACTTTATTCTTGGGTAGCAATCTACCGTCACAATTTATAGATAAAAATGAACATTTGTCTGACTCTGGGTATGTGTATGTGTACTTGCCACCTTACCTTAAACCAAACTTAGTTAATTTATAAAGGCTATCTAAATAGTGAAACTGTTTGTAGGGTTTTCTTGAACCAAATGCTGGTAAACTTTTTACCTGGACGTAAAATCTAGTTTACTAGCAAAACCCCTCCAAAAATGCAGGGTGCACTCGGAAGGAAGTACGACCGTTCTAACAGACATTAGTGGTGCTAAAGATATCGAAGTTCGAATCCTTTTGGGCACGCCGTATAAATGTCAGCCTCATTTAATTCTGGTGGGGGGAAATCAAATACCTGCCGGTTAAACTGTTGGTATTTGTCCCTCCGGAACATTTTCTTAATCATCCCTACCGCACCATCATAATTAATACATAGACGTTTGACATGAAAAGGGTACGTTTAACTCATCTAGTTATCACGGGAGAGTTCGTGAGTGTGAATCTCACTCGGGTGAACTGGGGGTGGTTTTCTACTCTCCCTCACTCCACGTAAACGCTGGCACATTTCTACCTTACTCCTCCGGTACATGACGGATACTTACATCCACGCATATTGACGGACGATACCAAACAACCGATTTTAGTAGACTTTTGTGGCGGGGGATAGCAGCCCCTAATTGAGGATTATAAATCACCGCAAGGCTTCCGAGGCCCCTGATTGTGCATAATTAGAGCTGCGTCAATGCTCTCTAGTTGCGACATCACCGGGAAAACCCCATTACCACTAAGGGGAGTGGGGGGATGGGTTGCGATATTGCGATGACGACACCAAGAAAACCCATTGCTGGGGGAAGTGTTGCTAGGATCAATGGCCTAATGTGCATTTATAATAATTTTTGTATATTTGTATCGATGGTTGACCAGCAAAATGGTGGAGGTGCAGGAAGTACGGCCGTTCTAACAGACATTAGTTGTGCTAACGATATCGAGGTTCGAATCCCGGTGTGCACACCATCTAAATGTCAGGCTCCTGGCAGGGTAAATCGAATCATTGGTCCCAGAGTGGTCATTTAGAAAGTACATCTGAACCTGCGGCCTTCAGAAGGCCACGACCAATGCGCCAAGCGGCCTTGGGGGACTGGGGGGAAAGCATATCTGAACCAGCGACCTTTAGAAGGCCACGACTGATGTACAAAGTGGCCTTGGGGAGTTCAAGGTCATTATCACCCTCTTTCGAAATTTATAACAAGTTAATGTTGCGACATCTGACGACCCCCACTGAGAAGGGGTATGACGAGATGAGGGAGGGGAGGGGTGAAGTGAAAGGCAGTCCAACAGAGTCTTGAGAGAGGGATCAGTCAGTGCAACTTAGTTCTTTCTGTGCCGTGGCGATGTAAGGAGGGTGGGGAGTGAAGGAAAAGTGAAAGGGGCCTTACGGCCGTGATACACTGTCAGCTACTCGGTGGTCACACTCTTCGCTAAGCGGCCGGGCAGAGAAGATGCTCCCAGCGCTCACTAGCGATGCCGTGGACTGCACGCCAATAAATAAATAAAAATCTCCGACGCCCCTTCCCAATCCTACGACAATAAACTCCCCACCCCAATTAAAAAAAACTCCAACGGCCCGTCCGAATCCTACCCAGACATAAATAACCAATGATCACAGATAAAAAAGCAATGAACACAAATAAAAAACCAATGAACACAAATAAAAAACCAATGAAACAAGAACAAGCTTGGAACACTGGAAAGGGGGTCAGGAGAAGGAGGAGGAGGTGAAACCCAACAGCCAATCAGAGAGAGAGAGGAGTGTGGTCACGTGACCAAATTCAATCAATCAGAGCTTTGTTTTAAGGCGCCCCACCAATTACTGATGTTGTTCCCGATGTTAACACAGTACAACTGCACAGACAAAGACAGCCTTATATAATGTTTTGAGAGGATCCGGGGATCAGAGACAGACACTTAAACTATTTCACTTGCATCAGTGTTAATTAGTTTAGTACAAGATGAGAAATTTTTATTTTGGTTGGACTTTTTCCACATAGTGATACCTCACATAGATATTTTATTCAATCAGATCCAGAGGAGGTAAATAGTACCCACTGAAGTTAAGAAATTTACATCTGATTTTGTTGCTGCGATTGATAAAATACGGAATTGTTTCTCTAGGGATCAAATTGAATCTACTGGAGAAAATGAACTTCCAATTAGCAAGAAAATACAAGATGTAAGTCCATTGCACAAAAGGTTGTCTGTTATTTAGGTGTGTGATATCATTAACCAAGCTAAATGTAGATTCGAGTTCAACAATAATGTCAGTTACCTTTCTTTTCATGGCAGAAAATTTTGAAAAATTTCCTGATGAACACTACTATATAGCACCATTCAAGCTTTCCCTTTCATTGAAAAGTACCAATTGAAAACCGAACTTCAAGTCCTATATTCTAGGGAAGATCTACGAAGTGCATCAGGAGAATTTGCCTTGTTGCAGGTTTTTTAAAGAACATTTTAACATCAGTTTTTTCAGAATCTGTGACGGCTTTGAAAATAATTGTGACTATTCCAATGATAAGTGTAGAAAATGAAAGGTCCTTTTCGACTCTTAAAAGAATACAAACTCTTTTTAGAAACTCTATGCAACAAGATCGTCTGAATGCTTTAGCCGTGTTGTCAATTTCTAAAGATCTAATCTGTTAAATACCAGATTCCAATAAACTCGTTATTGAAGAGTTTCCCAAATCCATACACAGAAAAATGAACTTTTCCTGTGTGTGATTGTGAAAGAAGACATTTAGTTTTTGTCTAATCCATAATATTGCATTTTCTAAAACAGCTTTGATACTTATCATTGCAACAAATGCAACTAAGACTGTTGATTCTATGAATATATTCATTGCTAAATATCATAGTTTTGTTGTGTTTCTTAAACATAATTTTGTAAATAAGAATAATATTGTTATGCTAGCAAAATTATTTAAGTTTAAAAGTATTACTTAGCTAAACTGGCAATGCCAATTTATATCTTGTAAAAAAATGCTAGCTAAAATTCATAAGTAGGTAGATATAAGTATGTAGATGTAATTAGATAAATATATATTTTTGTATGCGATGTTTTCCAGGAAATCATATTAATGTTATGTAAATAAAAATGGTAGCCTATTAATTTTTACATAATTAATTAGCTTAATTATTTTTGTGCCCTCACTGAGAAATATTTCTGGAGCCGCCACTGGTCTACCTTTACATCCTATACGCCGTGACCACTGTCATCCTTCTGTCGGGACCGGAGGTCTCGGAACTGAGCCTCTTTACCTACATGTTGGTGATTCCCGATGAATATTTTAATTGAAACGTGTCAATTGCAGGTAGAGAGGGGGGGATAGACCCTTTTTCGAGTTATGTTGAAAAATAAATCGAATGGAATACATTAATTATTTATGAAATCATATTTACGACTCCTGTAGTTTTTTTTATGTAATCTCTTTTTGTATACCTCATTGTTCGCTAAGCATCATTCAGTATTTATGATGAATTCATTTATTCCAATTGATGATTTCTCAACAATATTTTAATCTTTATTTACTAAACTTCACAAATGTGTTTAAAACATCTTTTCCTTGTGTTGCAAACTCAACCCTGAGAAATAAAGTTTCACATCTGTAATCAAGCGAGAAAGTATATCAGAAAGCTTTAAATTTAAATGATTCACTATTATATGCTTGTTTAGTGTTTTTTTAAACAATTGCTAACACAAGGACTAACTAACGTACGACACCTTAGCTCAGTCGGTAGTGCGTCTGTCTACTGAGCTTAAGGTCCCAGGTTCGATTCTTGGCATGGCCGAAAAATGTATAGTTGGTGAGAAGTGGGTTTCACCTTTTACAGTGAGAATCAACGGTCAGTGGTTGGATGTTGTATCTGCTCTAGATTTAAATTAGTTTATAAGTCGTGCACTGATCTATTCAGTCGGTTCAAATAGATAAATTCACTACTTAACGACTTTGGGTGTACGGATGAAAATGGTTAGAGTAAAATGCATTCCCACTGGTGCTGGGGGACGAAGAGTGGGGGGAGGGGGCTAAAGCGTCAACCTCATTTGGTCTAGAGTTTGCCAATGACAGGGGAAGAGGAGGTCATGGTTCGAATGCCAACCAGGTGTAGTGGCTTTTACTAAATATTTCCCACTTTCCCTCCATGCAAATGAGCATACACTTACTCAAAACTCTACCTTCCTCATTTCTATCCAAGAAATGTAAATGTGTGGGTAGCTCGGTGGGGCTACAAATTATACTACTAAAAAGCCACATGGCCGATTCACTCACCGACATTAATGTTTACCCACTTCAAGATGAGCTAGAAACTTATAATTTGGCAAACTTATAGCTTCTAGTCTGTAACCGACGGGAAAATTCCAAACAAATAAAAAAATTAATTTTTAATCCCCCACCCCCCCNCCCCAAAATAATTAAAATATCAGAGCAGCTTTAAAGTCGGTGTGGACCTTTCTTTGGAGGTCTCGTGTGGCTAAACGGTAATACCTATCAAAAACTGCTCTGGAATTATATTAGTTTACATACACTTGCAAAGAAAACTCACCGGGGGTTTGGAGGCGGAGCCCCCAACGAGCAATGCGAGTGCAAATATAAAGCCACCAATACATCAGCAATGTGTTGAACGTTTAAATAGTAAATAAAGTCAGGAAGGACAACCATTTAGCCGTTTTAGCTGCAAGTGTAAAGAAAGAACCACTCACGTAATCTCCCTTGTGCGCAGTTGCCAGACATCATCCTTTTTTCTCGACCCTCCTAAAGTTCTTGGACTTATAACAATCACTCCTTCATCCTAGAGCATACTTCTTTATATAAGAAGGCGTAGAGTGATAAACGTAGCTGCGCAATAGCATGGAAAGATACCACCATTGAAAACAAGTGATGAGGGGCAAGAAGACTTGTTATCGTTGGACCGTTCACCACCTCCAACTCTAACCGCTAGAAGCCACAGTAGCCGGGAAGAGGATGGGCGGAATCTATGAGGAACTTAATGTAAAAAATATAGGAACATTTGCAAGTTTAAGAAAAAATTGTATTATTTATTCAAGGTATGACAACAGAGGTAAATAAATAATACATGGCCTCTCAAGGCGAACTTAATAGTATTGAAAAACATAAATATGGCTAAGACTGCGCTTACGCAGTACATTTTAAGATATATTTCACAATCTCAAAGTAATGATAGTCCTTGAAGAAGACTATTCTTAAAACAAAAGAGTTATATCACAAATTATATATTTATATGAATTAGTCTGTAAGAGAGCCAATAATAACCAAACATCGTTAGTATAGCAATAAAGAGCTCATCTACTTGGTTAACAAAGCGGCTGAATCACCCTTGTGACAGCAGTGGTGGCTCATAGCTAAAATTAATGGGGGTGCTGCTCCAAAAAAAATTTAGCCTTTGTTTTAAAATTGTGTAAAAGGAAAAAACACATGTATAGAAAGAAAATTTATTACGGTACTTGATAAAATCTTAACAAAAAACAACATTTTTTACTTACTTTAACTTCAATTATTACAGTTCAAGCTTGATCTATTCATTTAAAAATGAAATCCATTCTTCTTGCTTTAATTTGCGCAAAAAGTTCAATCATTTTCTCCTTGAGCTCTGGATGACAATTGAGGAAATTTTTCTCCATTGAAAGTACTGCAAGTGCATTTAGTCTTTCCGAATTCATAGTACTTCTTAAAAAAGTTTTTATTCTTTTCAATGTTGAAAAGCAGCGCCCTGTCTCTGATCTAGTCATGGGAATTGTCAAAAGGATTTTTATCAGTTTTGTAATTTTACCAAAAACATCATCTAGATTATTTTCAAAGATAAATTTCAGCAGCTCAATTAATTTGCAATATTCATAAATTTCATTCTTAAATCCTATGAAGCAATTCTTGTTGAACAATTTAGCAGCTACTAAGTGTTTAGTGGAAGAATATCTGTCCATTATATCAACACATATAGAACCAAACCGAAAAAAAAAATGAATCAAATAGAATAGCTGGAAGCAGAATAATAATATAATTCTACACTCTTCTACATTTTATCACATTCAAGAATATGGTACACGGTTTTTAAGCACAACACACGTTGAGTAAAAAGACTTCCTTTCACCATCACGCCAGAGCCGGCACTGCGAGAGCAACAGTGCTCTCTCTACCTAGCAGTCTCACCTTCCTCCCCAACCCTCCTATGTGCGCATGCACACAACAGTCAAACACCACATCGCTGGCAATGTGAAGCGCACAGTTTCATACAAAGATTTTTATATATTTTTCATAATCTGGAAGATGGCTACTGAAGTACTGACATTAAGCTTAAGGAATATATATTGTACTACAAAAATAAAGAAATAATTTTTAAAAAAAGGACTCATTATATTAAATGTTATCGATAATATCAAGTGGAAATAGGGTGTGCTGCAGTTCCGCAGTGCCTATACACGAGCCGCCACTGGACTTTAGACTAAACAAACAGATTAAATCATTAAACCTTTGAATCCTTATTATATTAATAAAGAGCATAAAGAGTTTGAAAAATAAAGGCATAAGGTATTTCCAATATTGGAATATCAAAGAGCTTAAAGAGATCTGCTATACAGTTAACAAAGCGCCTGAATCACCATTGTGAATTCCGACTAAACAAATAGGTTAAACCATTAAACCTTTGAAACCTTACTTTAACAATAAAGAGCTTAAACAGATCCTCTAAACGGTTAACAAAGCGCCTGAATCACCCTTGTGAATTCCGACTAAATCATTGAATTTTTAAGATTAAATTTAAATTCAAATATTAATTCTGATTAAAATAAATTACACAAAGTTTTGACTTCCCGACGTAGCTCAAACTTCTGTGGGAGAATTTTTCACTAAACAAATCGGAATTGTTAAAGTATAACTTATAAACCAACAAAAATAAATTACTTTTATAATTTCTCCAAACAAAATAAGTCTACAAAATTTTAGCTATCATTTAAACATTAACAAATTTTAAAGTTAAACCATTATTGGTAGTCACAAGTGCAACAAAATTTATATTTAAACTAAATATTCTAAGCAAGGAAAAGAATCAAAAAGTGGATGCCAAATTTCCAAAGTAAATCTTCTAGTGAGAAATTACTGATACCTACACTGAACGATATTAATCACATAACTATGTGTTCAAACACCCAAACCCATTATAAGTCTTAAATATTTAACAAAATACAAAGCGTTTATATTTTGTCATGCTGGAGCGATTATATCCAAGTCCAAGCCAGGACCTCTCGCGGTTGTGTTGGAATTAATAATCAACAATATTAGCTGAGCACCAGCTTTATATAGGTCTAGTTGATGAATATAAGGGGGGGATCTTCATATTAAAAGTATAATGCCACGTTGCAAACACGTGCTAGCAGCATGATTATCTTGTTAACAACCGTCATCATCCTGACACGTCATTCCGGAAATCTGGTGAGTTGGCTGCGACGATCGCGTGAGGTTTGTCTGTCGACCAGCTAGGCCAATCAGCGTAGGCCAATCAGCGTAGGCCTGGATCACCTCATACCGGTGTCTCGTCAATCCTCTTTTACAGGGAGTGTCGGTCTTCTTTTTAGACTTATTTGATGTTCACCAGTCGTGTGATGGTTGTTGGTCGAGACTATATGGTGAGTAAAGCACATATTTTAACATAGTAAGGTGTTGCAAATATTGCAGTATTTCTATGAGATCGGCATTATTAGAGGTGAGTAGTATTAATATAAATTATCTAGGATTGCTAAGGATTCAAAATTCCGATAAAAGTATTTTTTTTTAAGAAGGAAAAACATACATTTCATACTCGTTTGTTTTTATGTCTATTTTATAGCTTAGTGAACAATGTCCAGAGATGAAATAATACGCAAACCATCCAAGACACTCAGCTTGAATTAATTGAAGTACAATATAACACAAAATTGAAGCAGTTGTTTCTCAACGTCCCAAAACTTTGAGTTTTACAAGTCCTTATTGAAATCAAATTTTCCAAAATTTATATTTCATGCCCAGAAGGTTATTGCAATGTTTCCATACAAACATACACACACATATATATATGTGTGTGTGTGTGTATGTGTGTGTTAGAGTGTTTTTTCCAGAAACTTCGAAAAGGTAGTAGGCTTTTTGACAGATGGTAACTTAGCTTCACTTCTGAGTGTCACCTCATCCCAGTTCCACTCATCACATACTCCTTCATTCAAGTAGTAGGGTTAAGTATCTGTTTTATTTGAGTATATGTTAAATATTGTAGACAACTCACATTCTATTTGAATTATATATCATTATACCTAATTGTACAATAGTTTTGTAAAATGTTACATTGTAATTTTTTTATAAACTGTTGACCCACCTGACATTTTTATTTTTTGCTTTTGACCTACTTCCCTAAAAGTTTGTCCATCACTGGTAAAAGGTATAATAAATAAACTAAAAATGTGACTAAGAAATTAAAATATTAACTTGGGCGCCAATCCTAAGCATTCTACCTAAGAGAAAAAAATCTTCCTTTTCTTCGTCTAGCTACGATGGCATCAAGACGGCCCCTTTTCTTGAGGCCTCTGGGTACTTACTTAGGGAAACAATTTCCACAAAAATACACCATTTTCGCTATACCTTGGGAAATGTGGTATTGTACAGTGCTAAATTAAAATATAACACAAATAAACAATATAGGAGGTTATTATTTAATAGTCATTATATATCATAACTTATCCCTACCTATGCCATACCCTCATAAATACAACACTACAATTCTATTGAGAATAATAAAAAAAATTAGTTAAATCAAATTAAAAAGTTAAGCTCACCAATTTAAATTTAATATGACAAAATTAAAATGTTTGAATTAAACTAAATACTAATACTGACGTCTCCAAGTGATAAAAGGGATTCAACAAAAAAAATTGTGATACATTCACTACAATCTATTGTTACTGTTGATAAATTTATATATTTAGTATTAATATAATTTATAGTTTTGACTTTTAATGATATGGGCTAAATGCCTTGAACTGTTAGATTTGATTCTTTGATTAATAAATGTTTAAATCTCACCAATTCTTGAGAAAAACTTCCAGGTCATTGAGAAAATTATATGATTCAGATAAAATACAAGTTCTGGCTTTGATAATATTTTTCCACAAATTGTTTTTTCAAATTACACAAGACGTCTGGGACGCTTTTAAAAAACACTGGACACAATCAACACTAGAAATTACCCTATATTTCAGGATTTTAAAGTACTTGGCGTAGTAGTCTGGTTTGGTTTGCGGGGGGGTCGAGGCTCGAATCTTGTGTAACAAGTGCTTTTTTATACAAAATTGTTTCCCATTCTTTCTCCAAGAAAATTCTGGTACACTTTCTCTATCACCCACCTTTCTCCTATCACCTCCTTCCCCCTTGCCTCAATTAGTGTAAATATGCTTATAGTCCGGCCGGGAAGTAGGACGCGGAGAAAGAGGTAGTGTCAAGATAGTACAGCCCTCGTATAAAGTATTACGGATTACATATTTTGTTCAGGATGTCTGGAGAAAAGTAAGATCGTACGTCTATCTGTCTACCTATTTGTTGAGAAGGTAGATAGAGGCGCTAGAGGGGAGAAAGCTAGACAAACAAAACAAGGTGCAAGGGTATTGAACAGTAGGGACTGCAGCTTTTTCCTCTATATACAGGTATACAGCCAGCAGCCAACCGCGTCCTGAAGAACGAGGAAAATTTTGCCAATACATAATAGAAGAGAGGTCACACACACACAAACTCTCATACACAGGTGGAATAATAACTTATTGACACGTGACTGAGTGTAAAAGTGCAACCCCCTCTCCCCCCCCCCCAAAGATTCAAGGTGCCTGGGGCAGTGGAATTTTTGCCCCCCTCCCTCCGTTCACACAAAAGAGCTAACACAATTAATCTATTTTTATTTCAATAATTTTATAAACTAATCAAACATTATATAAATTAGTAATATCAATAGAAAGAAAATGTTCGTCAATGGAAATAAAAATCTGTGACGTTTCTGGGATTAAATATAAATTATTTGGGTTTAGTGTAAAGTTGTCTGTCAACTAAACTTATTACACGTCATTTGGTACTTTCAACAATTTGCGTCAGGAAAGTTGTAAAAAAAACGAGCTTTTACTACTCTAAGAGATATATATTTTAGTTGATCAAGGGGCCCCATTTCGTAAGGGCCTGGGGCAAACTACCCCATTTGCCCTCTCATCCCACTTTTGGAAGTCTTGCCCAAAAATCTTAGGGATAGCTGTTTCGAGTCCGGGGAGAGAAGGGGGTTGAGACCCTTATGCCAAGATAATCATTCATTCCCAATTTTCGGGGGCAGTCCCCGAAATAAGACATATCCCGGACAATTTTAAACCCCGATTTGTTAAATAAGCTCATGCAATTTGAAAGAAGATAAACACTTTAGATGAACACCATTAAATCGCAAAAAACTCCTTTTCTAAATAATCAAAGTTCTGTCAAAATAATTACGTCTTACAAATGATTACATTATTGGATTGTATTGAATTGCATTTATAGTTTCAATGTGTATGAGCTAGTTCACTACTTTCGTAAACAGTAGCCTATCAATTTAATTATATATATAAGGGTAAGATGACCTCGGTGGTCCTGGTTTAAGTGTTCGCCTCAGGACGCGATGCTCGTGGGTTCAAACCAAGTCAGGTCAACGGAATTTTACCGAGCAAGAAAAACCTGTATCACTACTTCCTTCGGAGAGGAATTAAAGCCATCGTTCCGTGTCGATTGTGGCATGTAAACGATCCTTGGACGGTATTTGAGACATCTTTCCGGCAAACTGTGTAGGCTCTTCCCCCCCCCCCTCTCCCCCGATTGTTCTTAGAATTGTGTGTGGAAAGCAACGCGAACTACCACACTTCACGATTTCCCTAGTACATGTGCTTTCAATATATATATTCGTTAGACCTTTTGTGAAAGTGCTGTGAATAATAATGTTTTTAAGTGGAATAAAACGAAAAATGAGCTTTGTGCCTGACCTCAAATAAATAAAAATAATATTTGCCTAAATTACTGTGGTTAACTAACATATTCATACATTACCAAATGTTTTCATTAATTTATCCAACGTGACAGATGTCAGCTGTTGGAGTAGGGAGTCATTAGGGACTATTTCTAGTAACTTTTTGAGCTGTCCTCTAAGAAAATAAGATCGTGAATATACCAGTGGCGTATTCTGAGGAAAACTAATAGGTATGCTGTACTCTAAAAGTTGCGACGGAGATTTGGGGGCCGAGGACCCTCAACCACCGTTGTCCAAGAACGTCAAGGAATTATTTCAAGGGATATATTTGAAGATGTGTCCATATAGAACAGTGGCTCTCGAACATTTATAATTTCGCTTTAACTATATGCTATCATAGGAAATTTTGAGCCCCCCTCCCCCTTACTAATCCCATATTCTCTCTTCTTAAATTTATCCATAACGATGATTACCATCCATTAAAAATTTAGTAAAAGTAACTCCATGGTGTCAGCCCGCATTCAGGCTATATCTACCGAGTGGCTACCAAACTGCTTTGCGAATTAGTGCCAACTCTTGCGGAGAGAGGGTGTCATTTGGTCAGCACAACGATGACTCCAGCCATTAAGCTCGGCTTTCTGTACAGGAGCCACTATTACTTTATCCGAGTAGCTCCTTATTTATCCACCCTAGGCTGAATCTAACCCGTTCAAAACCCACTGCTTCCCAGATAATTTGGACGCGCCGGGAATCAAACCTGGGACCTTTGGGTCCGTAGCCAGAACTTATGACCACTAGACCTCACAGGCGGTCCTCAAATTGTAATGATATCTACATGGTTAGAAATTTAAGTAAATATTAATGTCGGAGCTAAGAGTGGTATGGGCACATTTCTGAATGCATAAGAGACAGAGCCTATTCAATTAGCCTAGTGTAATTAAAAGCACACAGTTAGCAATACTCAAAGCAAACAATCATAATAAGAGTAAAATGAAGTGATACATTGATCAAGCGTCCATCAGATCTTGGTGAGAGGGAATCAGGTGGATTGTCCAACACACGTTGCAATTAAAACTATTTTATAAAGCCTAACTTATCTCACACAATGCCGCTTGGAAACAAACGAGTCTCCCAACATGAGAATTTATGCTCCAGAAGCTATTTAGATGCGTAAACGCTGATTAACATAAGGAAGACTATTTTGGACTATTAATACTCTATCGCTACGTCATTGATTTATTGCTAAGATATTTACACATATTTTTGCTGTAAGCATTGGTGCACCCAAGGGAGAGAGGGGCAAACAAGGTATTTGACCCCCTTCCCCCTCTTTTCACAGCACCATAAATAATGTTAATATAAATTTAAATAATATTAAGTATAACTAACATTGAATATATGTTGAATGTATATGCAACATTTTAAGACCCGGTTTCAGACTTAAACCTAATATTCAAAATGTTTACCGTTACATATAAAATTAACATTTGAAAAAACATACAAATAATAGCTTCAATACCATTTGTATTATTTAAAATACTCAATTGCTATAAAACTAATCAAAATTATTTATAAAAGCATTTAATATTCATAAATATTCTTGACTTTCAGGGCTTAGGAGGCTGTGCAACCCCAAACCCGCTCTCTCCATCAAAATGTAATTCTTGCTACAGCCTTGATTGAATGCCTCCCCCCAAATTAAATGGCTGTGTGCACCACTGATTAAGTAAATTATAAGAACATATATTTTATTTTACTTTTTTCTTATAAATCATCTTTAAATTGTGAAACAAACTTCTGACTTTTGGGATTCTTTGATGTATAATTATATAAAATCACAATTACTAATAAGTCGTTAACGTAAAACAAAAACTAAAAGAATAATATTAAAACGCCACAATCCTTTCTACTTTAAAAAAACAAGACTTACCGTCAACAACAGTTAAAGTAGCCTCGTAACCTGCCTTACCCCCCCCCCCCTTTCC
>CABEEJ010002412.1:28176-52818 GCA_901482245.1 Timema douglasi
GGGGTACATCAAAGTGTTACTTAACACAGATCTTATATTCAAATTTTAATGTTTACAATTAATATTATTGTTCATGTATCCACTTTTGATAAACATACTTATAGATAACTTCTGAACACCTGTGGCGTTGAAAATACAAGTTTAGCACTTACTTTTTGTCTATTAATATTTCAAATGCACCTAGGTGTTATTGCCTGCCCAAGATTACGAACGCCAAGCACATTCGAAAACACATATTTTCATGCGCATGACAGTGACATGTTTATAATCACCGCAGTTGTTTAAATTTGTCCAATCTACTGATCCCTACACGTGCTTTGAGTAAGTTGGATAGCAGCTGTCAATCGAAGTGGCCTTAATTTATAAGTAGAGTTAAGTTTTAGTATAATTTAGATTCCTACTGCACATTCTTTTACATAGGCCGTGAATAATCGCTTGTGTTTGTACAAAAAAATCTTTAAAAATAGGATACTTGTTCATTGCTTGAGTATAAAAAGCAATATCCAGAAGGGAAAATAACAGCGGAATATTTTCAAAATGACGTAGTGAAATGGAAAGAAGCAAAAGTACATAATTTATCTCAAGGCAAGTTTGAGGAGTCGATCAATAGTGTTAGTTCTTCACGGCAGTAGCATGTTAGGAAAATTAAAGCTTCAAATATAATTATTTTCAAAAGTTAGGTGAATACCGTTTCCCCTCTGATAAATTAGTGTGTATGTATATAAATGCAACTATCATACACCCGTTACGGTGGCCGCATTATCTAAATTGTCATTCTCTCAGTAGACTAGACGGCCGATGTTGGGGAGATGGGATTCGATTACCAATTAGATCTACTGAGGGTTTCTTTTCCTAAATGGTTTCCCGCTCTCCCTCCATGCCAATGCTGGTAGATTTTCTTTAAAATGTAGACATTTTAGTATAAATCTTGTAGGTTGGTACAGTAAAATTGTAGTTATTCTAGTTCGTTTTTATTATTTTTATCTAATGGAGTATAAATAAAGAAGGTAGAATTTTAGAGGTAATCTACCCTCATTAACTTTGAGAGAGAATATAAAACCATTTAAGAAAAGCCACTCTGAGTACACCCGACATGTATTCGAAACCCGATCTCCTCTTCAGTGGCCATCTAGTCTTTTCCGAGAGTGAAACCAGGATCCAGGATCGAAGTTGGGACGAAACATGAGTCTAGGAATTGATAAGTGAACTAAAATAAAATTGTAGATGCATCCAAAATACTATTTAGAACAGTTGTATGCCTAGAATTTTTTAGTTAGCTCTCTATATGATAAGTGGTAAGAGCAGTGGCGTACTAAGCCGAAGGTCCCGGGTTCGATTCCCGTGTCCAGGCATCATTTTTCAATTTTCAGAATATCTCTATATGATGGTAATATGACTAGTAAAAAAGTGCACAATAATAAGAAAGCTGTCTTCTCCCAGCGTTAATCATCGTATGTGGGCACTTCAACACCATCATGTAGCCCCACTACAGAAAAGGGCCATCCTACTCAGCACATAGTAGTGCCGTCTGGCTCTTACTCGGATCGCAAACCTGCCATCCAGAACATAAATATAGCAGAGGTTTTTCCTCATGAACCTGAGGAAGTAGAGCTCGACATCTTTATGTCTGTATAAATAATAATACTCTCTTAAATAATTTATAATAGGATTTAAAATGAATTTTAAGAAGTATTAAATCTGAATCCCTCCTCTAGTATCACCAAACTTACCTATACAAAAATTACATTCATTCTTGGTGAGAAAAGTTACGTAATACAAGTTGAGGGGGGTGGGGAGGATACAGTAAAAATCTAATTTGGAAACTACTTGGAGTGCCCCCAGTGTCGTCTTTAAACTCAAATCATTTAAATTTTATTATANGAAAAGCATTTTTTTAAGTGAACCACAGGCACTGCTTCCACAAAAAAGAAAAATCCAAAAGGTTATTATAATAAGTTCGTGTTTCAATAATGTAAGCACGGTTAGTGATTAAAAACAAATTGTCTATTTGTGTGAAAGTTTTTACTACCTACCAAAAGTAACAAAATTATGGTCTTGCAGATCATATGGTTGGATATATGGTGTTGTAGCTTTTACTACAGTAGCCCCATGGCTTCTTTGGTGCTGACTGACAGCTAACAGCTGACTTCTTACTGTCAACATTTAGGTATATACCTAAATTTTGACTGTCAGAAGTGACAGCGGCTAAACACATGTTTTTTCAGATCATCTGGCTCGGCGTAGGGATACATAATTTGGTTCGGTAACTTTTTAAAACTGTCTGTCAGCACCAAAGAAGCCATGGGGCTACTGTAGCTGGCAGATACCACCTCTCTTGCTGTGGATGCCCTCCAGGGGTCGGAAACTGGTTGATAGCAATCGACCGGTTGTCTCGTGTCAATTTTCAGTCGATCACGCAAGAAACCTACAATCCACATAAACATAAAATTCTATCTTTTGATTCTTCTAATCTCGCAAGTAATATTTGAGAGTGACCAAAAAACCTTGATCGGTCATTATCGGTAATATAAGAAACTTAAATAGTTTAATATGCAAATGTACATTTTATCTACTCTATTTTCACTTCTAGAAGGGTTGTGGACACACGTATTTGAAGAAGATTGATTTTAGGAAATAAAACAAATATGCACAGAAAAAAAATAGTTGGAGTAAAGTGGAGAAACTAAGAGTGATTGTGGGATTTTTGATAAGTCTTTAAGTCGATGGAAGCACAAAAAGGTTGCCGACAACCCCCAACCCATATGGTAAACAGTCTGATTTCCATAGGAGGTCGTTTATTTGAAAATTGGAAGCTCATGTTGCCAAAATGTCTGAAATATAAAAAATAATATTTATTTACATTTTTAGTCCATTTAATTAATGATGTAAAGAAAAAAATATGCAGTAATCCACAGGTAAGTATTATTAGAAGGTTAATTTTAATAAATTATAAGATGAACTTTTTAACTAACAAATCAAATAAGACATTTTATTTCTATAGTGCCAAATTTGAGTGAATTTCAATCAACGTTGGTGGTTGAAAGTGGGCTTCACATAAAAATCAGGGTTAACCAGTCTACTATATAATACCTGGGTGGCCCACCTGGTACAGCTCAGGGATTGGTTGAATTTGGTCACGTGACCACGCCCCTCAATCTCTGATTGGCCGTTGATTTCCCCTTACCCTGACCCCCTTTCCAGTGTTCCAAACTTGTTTATTCCAGTCTCATTTGTTTTTTATTTGTGCTCATTGGTTTTTTATGTATGCTCAATGGTTATTTATATGTGAACACATGTTTTTTATTTGTGCTCATTGGTTTTTTTTTATGTCTGGGTAGGATTGACGGAGCGTTGGAGTTTATTTATTGGCGTGCAGTCCAAGACGCCGTGCGCTCTTCCCACAGTATCTCTAGTGAGCATCTTCTCTGGCCGGCCGCTTAGCGAAGAGTGTGAGAGATGGTTCCCCCTGTCTTAAGACCCCTTTCACTTCCCTTCACTAGCCCTCCTCAGAAGTATGTGTCGCAACCCCCTCTCCCAACCCCTCATGTGTTAATGGGTTTTTCTGGTGTCGCAACCCCTCCCTCACACTCTATGTGGTAATGGGTTTTCCCTTATGACAGGCGCAAGTTTGGCGGGTCGACAAGACAAGTCGGGACAAGAATAGATCGTGACCTTGAATGATTTACCAATGGGTTTTCCCTGATGACTGGCACCAGTTTGGCGACTCGACAAGATAAGAATAGATCGTGACCATGAAACCGTGAGATAGTAAAATAGGTCATTGACCCTGTTCATATTTGGTGACAGTTCGACGACAAGTCGAGACTCATATCTACGTGTAAGAGGACAGAAAGGCTTTGCGTGAATAAAACACAATATTACAAAGCATATATTTATTAAACATTAAAGGTTTCACAGACATCATGCATAATATGTATTAAACACTTTTACAGGAATGCCTCATATATTCGTTCATACGTTTTTATACAATGTCTCTTAGATGTGTTAGTAAAATTGTTTTTAGTTCACAATCCAGCATATAATAGTCCAAACCGATGACTTGACGTGTATAGTAGGTAGCACTGATAAGATGCAGGTTTCTGATGTGCGTTTCCACCGTAAGCTGTTCGAGATCGATGACATCCGCTGATTCTTTTAGCGTGTCGCATACATCCACGACGAGAGTGTCGATCAAATCGCTGCAATAGCGTGCGACGGGTGTCTAGTTCATTCGCGCTAGCTCTTCCACCGAGGATGGACGTCTTTCTCTGGTACTGTCTAGAGGGATCCTTGAAGAACCGTTGGTCATGTTTATTTTTCCAACAGTGCAAATGCGGGTAAACATTTCACCTAGTGACGGGAGGAGGTAGGGGTTTGAGTCCCTGAAAGTTAAACACACGCTAATCCTAACTAGAAGCATACAAAATAGCTTTGGCTGTTTTCACATTTCAGCCCTGCACAAATGACGGTAGATCACTAATTTTATTATTCTGTCTGTCTCGCGCTCTCTCTCATACGGGCAAAGATATCCAGACGGTGTTTGAAGGGTTCAATTCCTCCTCTAGTGTTCAGTTGTCAATAATAAGTAAATGTGGGTACACATCTCGTACTGGGACGTAAGGAGGTAGGGGTTCAAGTCCTTTAGAAGTTAACAAACGCTAATTACTTCACATTTCAAACCCTGGCAAATGCTGTTACACATTTAATCTTGTCAAAATCAGTTCTTATCTCACGCTTTCCTGAAGAGATTAGTTCGAATCCCTATCATGCTTGTGTAGCGAGGCCAGTTTCCTTCGTCATCGTCATGGCTTGTGCCCCTGACGGATAGTAAGACGTAGTTCTAAATACCGATAAGCTTAAATTCGTGGCTATTAACAGGGAGGGAGGGAGGAATTAAATCAAGGTCCACCATGTTGCTCGGCCTTGACACAAATGCAGGTACATTTTATATCTTCCTCAGACCTGATATTACTTATGAATTTATGTAGTTATATATTATTTCATTAAAATATATCTGTATAACGTCCCTAGTTATTTGGGGTACCCGGTAGCCAACCCTAACTACGACACTACCGGGGCACCCTAGGGGGTTACATGGTTGGGATGGACCCCGAGCGGTAGGGGTTGGGATGGATGGATCGTGGGGAATGAGGCTAGCGAGTTAGTCCAAGAAGATATGTTTATTACTCCAGGTAGAGGCTAACTACTACGTAAGTATGAGGTAATCCCCCGTGAGGAGGGAACACGCGCGACAACGGGACTCGCAAAAACTGCCCAGAGACCCGCGATCGACCCTCCTGCAGGGGTGAACCGCCAGATCACATGTTAAGTCGTCACCTCCCTAACGGCAACTCTACCACACATGCATCCAGCATGGCTTCCAACATTCAACAACCGTGTGTCCTTCTCACACACAAACTTGCTGATCTCGATTCACACGAGTCAGAAGGTCCATAGGTCACACCGTGCTCACTCGTCAACAGGATGAAGCTATATGAGCTATATGCTGTTCTCAACAGGAAGGCAACCCAACACTCTTGACTTCCAAGGAATTGTATAAGCGTGGGTTAACATCCTGCCAGAATAAGCCTTAAGATAATTATGCTCTTACAGCTGCGAACATTAAATTCAAGTTACTCAATTCAATATTACCTATGAATTAATACAAGAGTTATATATTATTCAAACAAAATATAGTTGCGAAAATAAATAATTTTTTTCTGTTGTTATAAATGGCTCGAAGAATAAAACGGTTGTTTCTTTTTTTCACTTTATACTTGGATAACAATCTACCGTCACAATGCATTTTATACTTTCTTCGATGTCCGCGTGGTCTAAGGCGTCACTAGACGGCCCGTGACAGAGTGATCGATGTTTGAAGCAAATGCAGGTGCACATTCTACTTAGTTGACCAAAAAAATTGTGGGGTGCAGGAAGTACGGCCATTCTAACAGACATTAGCTGTGCTAAAAATATAGAGGTTCGAATACTGGTACGCACACCGTCTAAATATAAGGCTCCTGGTGTGAGGGGAATCGAATCATTGGTCCCAAATCGGGCATTTAGAAAGCACATCTGAACATGCGAACTTCAGAAGGCCACGACCGATAGCTTGATGGCTGGAGTCATCGCTGTGCTGACCACATGACACCCTCTATCCACAAGAGTTGGCACTAATTCGCCAAACCGTTTGGTAGCCACTCGGTAGATATAGCCTGAATGTGGGCTGACACCATGGAGTTACTTTTATTACATTTTGAGTGGATGGTAATCATCATTATGGATAAATCTAAGAAGAGATAATAAGGGAGTGGAAGAGGGGGGATCAAAATTTCCTATGATAGCATACTGTTAAAGGGAAATAATAAATGTTCGAAAACCACTGTTTTATATGGACACATCTTCGAGTACATCCCTTGAAATTATCCCTTGACGTTCTTGGACAACGGTGGTTGAGGGTCCTCGGCCCCCAAATCTCCGTTGCAACTTTTAGAGTACAGCATACCTATTAATTTTTCTCAGAATACGCCACTGCTAATAACATCAGTAAACTAAATCCTATATTGAGGGTGGTTTTCCCTTCCCTACGCCTCCATCAAGCACGCCCATGCGGGGCCCAGCCATAGATTCTAAATATTTATCAATTGGATAGCAAGACTTACAAACTAGTTTAAAATAGAGCAGTACGTCTCTTACTACACACCCAGTCCTTGCTCCTAACTGGATAGCGAGACTTCCTCATTTAAACTAGGATGGAGAATTTAATACTACACACAAATTTAACCTCTGGATGTATTTATCATAGTCTTAGTGCCAATGACGTTTTGTTTGCAGTCACACATTAATGCAAGGAGTGTAGCGCTTGGGTGGGAAACGATGCCAAGCGTCGACAAATATTTATAGGCTCATGGACGCCCCCTCGTTGGAAGCGTCGTGACAGACTAAGGCTATTCATGGCCACAGATCGGTATTTTTACCCCAGTTCATCCTTCACTAAAGAGTACCGGGTACAATCACGGGCAGAACTAGATAACCAAAATTGCTACAACCTTATAGTAAAAGAATTTTTTTCAAGTCATACTAGTTGTCATGATGTTTTCATTAAATTTAGAAACGTAGAAACATTTTCGTTTATATTTGGGGAGAGAAATGAACTTTAGAAGTCCTCAGAAATAAAAATACCCCCCATATAATTATATGAAAATAGACTGATGACAGTAGTACCTTTAACACAATATACTAAATTAAAATACGACCGAAAAATTAGATCATCTATCCCCTCAAAATGAGATCATAAGAAACCTGATTCGGTGGCCACATGGTCTAAGGCACTATTCTCGTATTATACTAGACTGCCGAAGACGGGGATATCCCGGTCTGGTGTACTGATTAATGGAAAACTGTGTTAAAGTAGTGTATAAGAGTCTATAAAAGTCAAGAAAACTGGTTTGTTTAAATAAATAGGCATCCTGCTTAAATTAAGCTACTGTGCATAGCAAGAGAATCGTAACCACCATTTTGTTTTTATATTATTTATTATTATTTTGAGGCATTTGACTTGAATTTCCTTAACTGACTGTTAAAATCAACATAAAGCTTACAATCTTACTTATTTACAGAACAGATACAACAAACAGTCCCCCAGCCCAAATCTCAGCAATGATAAATATTTCGGACATACCAAGAATCGAACCCGGAACTCATAATTCAACAAACAGATGTGCTACTGCCCGCGTTAAGGTAATTTGACCGTCAACATTGTATTGCATAATTTTAACATGAGTATGAGCTATAAGTAATGATTCAATGCTTACAAATAATTTCAGATCACGAGCTATAAGGGGTCAAACTTGCTATTTATCCTTTTTACGTGGCATTATAAAGTAATGAATGTATGGAGCTGACATTTAGTATTCAACTAGACACTCATATCAGGTGTACAGAATGAAATATATTTTATAATATTAATATTACTAAAAATATTATTATTGATATAAATTGTCCTCGAAATATTAATAATATTAATATTTCTTTGAAATTTTATAGTATTAATATTTATTAGAAATATTTATATTATTAATATTCTAAATATGATGTAGGAATGATGATTAAATGTTGTTTAAATATGATGTACCAGTATTATAGGTATATTTAGTGACTCTGATCAATGTAGAATGAGCTGCTTCGGAGGCCACATGGTATAAAGCTTCGCTCTTGTTGGACTAGAATGACGATGACAGGGAGATTGGGGCTCCAATCCCAGTCGGCTGTACCGAGGATTTTCCCTACATAAATGGTTTTCCACCTTCCCTCTATACAAATGTGGGAGTACTTCCTCTAAATTCAACCTTCTTCGTCCTTAGCTAATTGCGTAATTAGCTTAAGTAGTCGACCGTTGCAACACTACACCTAACTTCATTGCTGAGGGAACTGCATGCTTACTATTCAGCAACAGCGTTGTCATTCTTTTGTTTTCCGTGATCAGTCTTCCTTCGAATGTATATCAAATTTGGCGATGCTGAGCTGTCGTTGTTGCCAGTAATTGGGGCTTCTTCCTCCAGCACAGTCAAAGTTACAGTAGTCTGAGTCTCGTGTTCCTAATAACGAGCTCAAAAACATTTGACTAAATAAACAATCATATTTTATTAGTACTTTGTGTGGAAAAATATTTGTTACTGATCACGTTAAGATTGTGTGTGTGTGTGTCCCGTAAGGTTGTGGAATTATAGTTTTATGGGCATATTAATATATTTATTTGAATAATAGTGTGTTGTTAGCAGTCAAAATATTCCGTAACACAAATTATGTAATCTCCGGCTTGTTACAAACAATTACATTCCAAGAGGAAAATATTAAGTAGTAAAGAAAGGGCAATGGTGTTAAAAGTGTACACCTATTTTCGTTAAGACGGAACTTGTTCAGTAAATCAAGCAGCAATACAGACTGCAGAAGCTACAGATGTCTTATAAGTTAGTAATCTCTAATAAACAAGAATTCAAAACTAAGGAAAAGTTACTGACACCAATCAAAAAAGGAAATAACTGCACTCAAATGAATCGTTTGGATAAATATGATAGTTTTACTCAAGAAGCAATTCGCAGAAAGGTACATTCACTTTACCGTAACAATGAATTACCAACCCTAGAGAAAATTAAAGTTTTGATTGATATTGATAGTGACCTTCCTAATTTTCTGATTAAGAACAAGTAAGAATGTAATTTATAGCATTTAGTATAAAATGCATGTTGTAATATATTTGTATATTAATTATGAGGAAAAAGGTTTATACATAAAATAGTTTTAAGAATAATTACGTGGGGAATAGAAAAAGTTAATAAACTTCAATCTTGAAAAAAATACTATTGTGGAAATAGTTAATGTTTCTAGAAAAGGCTCTACACCTATAGGAAATGTTTTTGCCTGTCAATTGAACCCCCCTAACCTCCCATGCCATATTGTTTACAATGAGGTATTTTCAAGCAAACCCTCCCCCTCACTTCCTAGCAACCGAAAGCTAGAAGATTTGGCAACCGGTAACAGAGAGAGAGAGAGCGAAGATACATATTTTTTACATAAGACCTGCAGTTCCCTCAGCTATGAAATTAGGTGTAGGTGTAACAGGCCAGTTGTTACATATCAAACCCCTCAGGGAAAGGAATTTGGGGAGGGGAAAAGGTTAGGAAGGGTAAGGTTGTTTTTGTTTTTTGCTACACCTCATTTTACTATAACCTAGGATTTATACAATAGATCTATAACTTTTTATTCTTTTCAGGTATAGAAGAGGAGGATCGGGTATAGGTTTGTTCTGGAGTATGAGGTGTGGAGGGGTTGGAGTAAGGGTGGAAGAGGAGAGTAGCATCCTGTTCGTAAGGAATTTACCATTTTGGGGTGTGGGATGTGGTGGGGTCGGGAGGGATGGAAGGGTGAGCCATTGTATGCATAAGGATTAGCAGGTGTGGAGGATATGTTAGTGAAATGGTAGATGTACAAGAGAATTTAACATTTTGGGTTCTCTTAGTCCAGTGGTTCCCAAACTGTGGTTCCCGAACGCCATGGGGGTTCACGAAATCTTCCAAGGGGTTTGCCAAAATATTTCTGTAATGGCGGATCTTTGCAGCACTTTGTGAGGAAAGGGGAAGCATTTACAACTGTTTATCATCTCACACTGAAGTCAGGTGGTTATCTCGAGGTAGATATCTTACAAGATTGTTTGAACTTAAACACGAAGTTTTCGTTTTTCTTACCAACCATCCCTTTCACAAAGCAAAGTGCATGCAAGATCAAATGTGTCTCCGGGATTTGGCCTATTTGGCAGACATTTTTTCAAAAAAAGAACCGTTTAAACCTCTCTTCAGGTGTCAAATATTAACGTTTTTACTGTGCAAGACCGTATCGAGTCGTTCATAAAAAAACTTTTGCGAAACTTGTTTAATTAGCAATCAAACGGAGTGCTTTGATACCCTTCACGACTTCATAGTAGAAAATCAGTTTTATTTAAACGAAAATGTAAAGAACGTGATCAAAGAACACTTGGAGGGACTTGAAAAAACCTTCAGAGAATATTTCCCAGTTATGTTCAATGATAACAATTGGATTCGCAATCCCCTGAAAGAGATAGCAGTTTTGAAACTATACACATTAAGCGGGAGTGAAAAAGAACAGCTCCTTGAAATTTACACTGATTTTGAATTAAAGAAAGGCTATAAATCTTTGTCATTAATTGGTTTCTGGTTAAGTTCTCATTGTTAGAGAATAAAGCTATTACAGCTATGTTACCATTTTATTCTATGTATTTGAATGCATTTTTTTCTTCATATGTCTATTTAAAAAATAAATACAGAAACAAGCTCAATACTGAAAGTGACTTGATACTTTATCTATCGTCTGTGGTTCCTGACTTTAAAGCTCTGTGCCATCCAAAGTAAGCGCATCCTTCTCACCAAGTCACGTGAAGAGGTAACTAACTAACTGTTAAGACCTGTCTTGTTAACAAATTTTAAACTTAATTTCAGCTTTAATTCTTAAAACAAATGTATAATTATTTGAACTTTTACTTAAGTAGTTTCACTATTATTTCATTATATTTGGTAGGGTATCCCAACGTACCTACCATGATATAGTAGGTTAATTTAAAGGTAGTAAACATTTTGATTACAATTAATAACTAAATTTTCGAACCACGGTGGAGGTCTGGCATCCCCACATTCACAAGTTGTGATTAATACACGTCTTGTCAAAGGTGGAGGAAGTGTTTGGCATTCAGCATTAAGATAAATATGTGCCGGGACCGAGGATTGAAACCCGGGCACAGAAGTTAGTCCCCTAGACCACCAGGTCACCCATATTCCAGTTATCGGTCACGATGTTGGTGACACGGTGGTAAAGCTGAAAATAAGGAAATTTGTATCATCATTCGTCATTATGGACCGGTGGGACGGGGTATTGTAGTGTGTCAATGGCATCCATCCTGATGTGGCTTTTCTTATATGCCATTCACTTCTGAAAGGTCTTTTTTCCTACCAATATCCTACTATATAGTAGATTTATGGTAGGGAAAAAGGCCTTTCAGAAGTCAATTCCTACGGTGAATGGAATATATCTACTTCCATTCCACATTAGTGTTAATATTATAATGTTATTGAATTAATCGGTCCGCGTTGGGCGTCGATTAAAGTGTTATGGGTTTTTCGCTGAGCACCGTTGAAGTGATACCGTTTCATTAGCCGATAATTGCCCTGTGATCGAGTGCCAATTATTATGATACGGAATTATTATCAGATATATTAATTTAATAAATAAGACCTTTAATGTTGCACACAATTTATTAAAGTGATTTTATATTCGGCATGAAGATATTATGTAAAATGATACAATTTTTGTTGAACTACAGATTATTTCTTTATAACATTTTCTGTGTACTCTATGGTTTTTAGTTAGTGGCACTGTCTTATTACAACGTTTTGTAGATTTGTGTCACCAGCTCTGTTAATAAATTGTTTTGTAAGATTTCTGCTACCGGCACTGTGAATATTTTGTGTTATGCTATCGGCACTGTGTGTGTTCATACGCACAAGCATCTTATATATGACCTACCGCTTGCCCCTTGGACCTCTCGTAACCAGTGTAAAAACCAAATAATCGAAAGCGTCCTAGCGACAGATGTTGTCAAGAGGGAGCTAGCGTCACGTACTTTTTTTGGTAAATACTACGGAGTTGATTTTTTGAAAGAAAAAATAAGTTTTAATGGTGCAATCCTTTGATATTATTTCTGAAAAGTGCGTTTTTCTCCATGGATGAAGTATCGAAAGGATATTTTACATACCATACTTAAGGAAAAATGCACGTCATCCATGACTTTTTAAATAAGGGGTCAAAATCAGTATCGTTACAATATGTGAAAACTTCTGACGGTTAGTAGGACACGACCCAAATCAGTGGTAAAAAGGTCATTAAGACTCTAAATGTCACTCTTAAAAATGACTGGATTTCCGGTTTTAAAAAATGAGGTTGGGGTTCAAAACTCAGATGAGTACTCCAAGGGTGTTTTTTCCTAGATAGTTTTTACCTCCACGCAGATACCGCTACATTTTCATCAAATTGTATCCTCCCTATCCCATTCGTATAAATATGGGGATAGCCCGGACGGATAGTAAGACGTTGAGCAGTAAGTTTTAAAAAAATATACAGAACTCACCCTGATTAGTGTGCGAACTCTCTGCGCAAGGTCAAGTTGCCGTGAAGAAATGGAAAATTCCCTGTTCGACTCCCGGACGCGGCAGCAATCTTCAAGCAAGGATGACGATGTCATGACATCAGTCGTGCACGCCGAGGAGCGAATCCTGGAGCGGGCCCTCAATACACTAGCGCTGCAAGCTGACATATCACCATCCAAGTCGAACCACGATTCCATATCGACAGATAGTGACTAAAACTATTTGTCTAAAGACCCAAGTAGCCCTACGTCACTTTTTTCGCTACAATATTTTATAATTAGGCCTATATAAGTACACCGATTTTGAAAATTCTATAGAAATTCTTTCTAAAATAGAGATTTTATATTTTGGGGCCTACAATCTTAAAGTGTTAATAAACAGATTTAAAAATCTAATTAATGTATAAAAAACATAGCTCAATCATAAGTTCGTAGTTAATACAGAAATATAAAAGATTCCAACTTTTCACTCAATTTTTTCGCTAAAATAAATAGTGGTGCTAGCAAAAATTCCCTTTAAAGATTTTTTGACCCTTATTTTTCACTGGTTACACCTGTTTGGTTCAAAAAACACATAAGGTATGCCACTTTTCTAAATGCACTTTCGTTTGTTTTAAAAATGCCAGAGTAAACCAATTTTAAAAATTTGATATTTTTTAAATTTTCATATGTCGGTATAAATATAAAATTAAGTCAAATAAGTCATAAATAAACTTATCTAAAATATGGATAAGTTGTCACAATCACTATTCACAATTAATACATTAAAATATAATAGACAAAGAAATCAAATTAATGGCCAATTAACACTTGATGCAATGCCTACATCGAATACAAATGTTCACAACAATAGCCTTATAAGCTTTTTATCACTTCTTCACTCAATTTTCGTCAAATGGATTTTTGAAAAATATACTTGCACAAAGGGTCCAGAAACTTTTTTTAAAAGCTATAATAAAACAGATTTTTTTAAATTCGAAAGTATCAATATAGAAATAAAATGTCAAACTAGTAATACCTCAAAGTGTATAAATAAAAAGCATTAGTCATCATTTTTAGTGAATATAGAAATTTAAACAATATAAACTTTTCATTCGATTTGTTGCCAATAACAAATAGGGTGTTCACAACATTATCAATATCTTCCCTTTTCACTTATTTTTTAATTCGATTCCCGTGTGTTGTATAAAAAAAATCACTTCCACACAATAATATGTCGAATGACACAAGTGACAACCTCGAATCCACGTTATACCTGACAGTTAAAAAGAACAATACTAGCCCGCTCGTTCTAAATGCGAAACCAAACGTTGCATTCCAGATAAATGAGTCTTGTCCCGCGATGCCCTGCTAGACGTTAGCTGTTGGCTTCTTGCCTCGTAAAATCGCGAAGTTCTTTTTTTTTCTCTCTCATGGCAAACAAAATCCTTCAAAACGTTCGTTTAAATAAGTTCGTTAACTGCGTATAGGACTTTCACTCACACACACAACTTTCACTCACACACACACACACTCACACATACAAATGTTATATGACGTGTAACTCAAAGAAAACAATTTATTTTATCTTCGCCGATGATATCAAGATCTATGCTATGCATTTGTTTGTTTAAATACAGGGTACTCGGCTGAGCCAACCAACCTTAGAAAAAAAAAATCCTCATTCTGAAAAAAAAAATGGCTCGGGGGTGACGTCACCTAGTGTTGCTAAGAATAATTTCAGTGGTTGAGCATCGACGCCTGGCGTCGGGCCTCACTTGGACGTCTAGATGGGACGCATTGTTTAGAACATTAGTCACATTGAGAATGGGTTTGCGCGCCAGAAAGGCGCCTATCGTTAATTTTCGATTGTACAAACTACACACTACAGTGTGTTTCATTAAGCTTTATTTTTGTAGAGATTTGCTTAACACAATAACGGCTTAATGTTATATGAATGGGACAGGCACATGCAAATCTATGATCTATCTGATTTTGAGAATATATCTTGAGTGTTGAACGGTGTTGTGTAAGGGGAGAGAGGGGCTAAGGGAACAAAGAGAGGAAAGGGGGCAGCTGGAGGGGACTATACCATTCACACCTTTACCCATGCTCAATGCAATGCAACAATTGCGCAAGCAATTGACTAAGTGTTTAGTTTTCTAGATATTACGGAATAGAGAGAACTCAAGTTGGTCCAGCACATTTAAATATTTCATAAAATGCCCAATTGTCATGTATGGACGCATAAAGCACAACCGGAGCAAAATTTAACGACACAAACAAAAAGTTGTTTCGTTGTGTTTTTAAATATGTTGCTATAGTATGATTTTGGTAGGAAGAACAGTAGAAGTTAGTTACTAAAACATTCATGCCTCAACGCCCTCAAGTCGTGTTGTTTGTAGCTGTCACTTTTTATGGATGCTATCAATACCTATACAATAGGCTTAACACAAATAATAAAGTAAAATGTTATCAATGTTGGACGCGAATAAATATGTTTGAATCTTCTCTACTGTTCTTCCAACCAAAATCAGGCTATAGCTGTAGCTCAGATTGACCCGCCATATTATGTTATCTAGTTTTACAGAACATATGTTTATTTCTGGGCACACATGAGCATTTAATGGAGTATAAACGATAGCACCAAAAAAAATCTACGATGTGATGGGCCAACTTGAGCTATTATAGGTCAAAAAAAGACCTTCCAGAAAGGGCTTCTTACCAAAAATAAGGGTATACTTACCTCTAAGAGCTCTATAAGTCTATTATAGTTAAACATCTACAAGATGGCTATAAAGTCTGGACATAGGCCTACTATTCGACAGATAAAACATTCCATCTCGTGGCCAAGCGCTGTAATCGCTCTAGTGTATGAAAGGTGCAGGAGGGATGAGAGGAGCGTTCTAGTACAGTCAGTACCAAATGGTAAATGGGACACAAGTCGTTCATTGTGAATAGTTGGCTAAGCACGCTTATTTGAGGTCATTTCGAAAAACAGTGTACGTACCTTGTATTTAAAGTTGATTAGGTATTCGTAATGTTTGTCAAAAAAGGTAAAAATAAAGTAAAAACATTATACACAAAACTACTGAAAGTCCTAAATTATCGAACTTACACACCCCTCTCGTAAGCTGACCGGAGTGTACACGCCAGAACGTCAAGATAACGGCTGATGATGTTATCATTGGTCTCCGCCTTCAGTAGTTGACATTTTTCAGCATGCAATGTTTACTATGTTAAGTAGTAGGCTTAAGTGTTGTTGTTTTTTAAAAAAAAAGCTCATAAAACAAAGCTGGAGGACAACAATAATAACAGCTAATGCCTTCAAGAGCCACTAAGGCCTAAGGGCCCGGGGGCAAATAATGTTGTCGGGTCCCTGCCACACTTTTCAGACCCTCACAATCCTAAAAATAAAATAAAAAAAAGCTCAAAGGCTGTGCACTTTAAGTAATTACTGTATATTGTTATGTAAATAGCAAAACTAGTACATACATTTTTAACAACAATTTTAAGAAAATTATTCCAGAAGTTTCTCCTAAGACAACCTAATTCCATCCAAATAATAACGATATTTTTTCAGAAATACAACGATCATACACACAATTGCAACATTTCAATGGTCTTAATGGCGTAACCTTTAATCTCGTTCATGGTTCATCCACTCAAGTTTAAATAGTGGTAATTAGTGTACTTGATTTAAATTTCGTATTTTATTGCACTTTTCTTCCGTTTCGCTAAAACGTTTATATTGTCGTCCAAAATGAGAAGAAAAAGCCTCTAAGCTAAGTCGGGGGTCCCCTGGTGCTTGGGCCTCGGTGATTTCCCGTCCATATCCCCTCCTCTCGGCGAGCCTGATAACAGATGTTTGTTCTTAGAGTTCTGAATCGCCTCGATTACTTTATTTTAGGGATTGTTGAAGGCAAAAGTGTATTCTGTGAAAATCAGAGACAGAAATCATCTAAATCAATTGTTCTCAAAGGGTGGGTTGCGGAATAACATTATGCAACTAAGTTAACTAATTTTGCCGGGAAATCCTCGACGTTATGTTATTTAAAAAATATATATTTAGCACTGCCTCTACTAATTACGATAATGGATTAGGAATTGAGAAGGTTGAATTTAGAGGAAGTGAACCCGCATTTGTTTGGAGAGAGAGTGGAAAACCATTTAGGGAAAACCACCCCCCAGTTCACCCGACCGAGACTTGAACCTCTATCTCCCCGTCCTCGGCAGTCTGGCTCAACTCGAAACTAGCGCGTTAGCCATCTACACCACCGAGGCAGGTTGTTATGTTATTGTTTATAAGAACAATTAAAAGTTGTTTCGAGAAAAGTGTGTTAAATCCTTAATATATTTTACGTCGAGTGTGCCGTGAGGACTCATAACAAAGAATAGTGTGACGCGAACAAAAAAAACAACTTAGAACCATTGATATGAAGCAGCAGGCCCGGCCAGCGTATTAACATTTCCTAACCCAGTACAGAGCACCACGCATTTAGAGCGATATGATTGACCCTTTCTCCTGCACCGCCTTTCTCCTCCCACGAGCTGTGTCACGTTACAGTGCCTTGAAGGGTTAATAGTATATCAATATAAAGTATTTATAGTCAATATATATACAATTTGTAAATCCATCGCATACATCTAAATTGTATATAAAATTATATTTAGTAAATACCATGTATGCATATGGTGTATATCTAGATCATTAGTGCAAATACTATAGTAATATATTATACAATATACTATACATATATATATTATGCATTTTATACAGTGATCTCAAGTTAGGTTAGACTAGGATAGTTTAGGTTAGTTTTGATGTATATTCTATATTTTTATCCAGATACACCCGATATTAAATACTCTGAGTGACCATAGATGTATTTTATATGATTTCTCTCTTTCACCTTAATGTAAAGAAATTCTCGCCTTATAGTACGTGTATGAAATTGAGTATTTGCTAGTATAGATGTTTCACTGGAAAAAAAGTAATTTACCTAACTTCAATGCCAGCGAAGTCGAGGGCAAACTCCGATTTAGTACATGTGCCGCGACACTTATGCCTTTGTTGCGCTTGGTGAGTAGTGACCGCTGTTTGAAGGGAGACGCGGCAGTAGGCCTAAAGTCATTTGGCCTAAAATATAATGTTAAAACCTTCGGGTATCTCCGTAAAATAAGCACTCTTAGTTTTTTCATCTGATTATAGATAGCACAAGTGATGGTAGATGGTGTTAAGATATTTCTAAAAACATATACTTTATTTAAACACAGACTTACTCTATTTACTTACTCTATGGCATTAAAAACTCGAAAGCTCATTGCTGCACTCACGAAAGTACGCCACCTATCCCTATCTTGAGATGGTTCTATCCAATCTATCTCATTACATCCTATGTTTCTCAGGTCTATCCAAATGTTATCCTCCAAGTGCGTCAGGGTCCTCCTAGTGAGTGGTCGTTTCCTATTGGGTTTGCCATTCAATACCTTGAACGCGGTTCTAAATACTCCCATTCGCACTGCATGACCTGCCCACCATAACCTGCAAGATTTTATTACCCTATCAATGTCTGGTGATGAGTACAGGGTGTGCAGCTCATCATTATGTAGCCTCCTCCACTCCTTACTATCTTCATTTATTTTTGGATCAAATATCTTCTTAAGCACCGTGTTTTCGAACACCCTAAATTAATTGTTGGCATGTAGGAAAAGAGACCACGTTTCACACTCATAGAGAACAACCGGTAAAATTATGGTTTTGTATATTCAAAGTTTTACATTTCTTGACAGCAGGTGAGACAACCTATATTTATGTGAGCAAGTATGTGGGTATCCATGTATGTTTTATAAGGCCTAAAGGGGTCTGTGAGCAAAAACGTTTAGGAATTACTGCATTAAAGCAATCTTAACTCACATACATGCAAAGAAAAAAAATTGAGCTATCCTAAAGTTTAACTAACAATGACGAACGAAATAAGTTTCGCATACCTACACCAATGTCATAATTCAATTAGTTAGCCGTGTCTATATTCTAGTCTATACTACTTATAAAACAAAGTGTCTGTCTGTAGTTAGAAACTCTGTGTGTATATCGTTCTGTTGTCTAAGATCTTTGGAATAGCTTAATTTATTTCGATGGAGATTTTTAATGTGTAGGATATCTATACAGGTAGGTTTTTCCATAGAATCCATATGTTGTCTTATCAGTGAGTAAAGCAGTGTCTAGCAGTGTCTAAAAACCGACTGTAGGTGTATTTTTTGCATCTTAAATGTGTATCAATTCTAATATATTACATTTTAATGCATACATCTTTTTAAGAGCCCTTGGTAAACAATGTGTTTCGAAATAACAAGAAATGAATTGTAAATCTCCTTGGCAACGAGTATTTTGGAATATAAACAAACATGAATAATTCCTTACGTATAATTTGATAATCCTATTTAAAGTAATAGAAATTCTGAGAAAACTACTGAACAGATTTTGATAAACGAACACTCAATTTAAAGGTTAGGTAAGGACTATAGTTGAGTACAAGATGCTGAGAGAGGAAGATGTGCTGCTTGAAGATGCGGCAAATGTTGTAATTATTAGTGTGCGTCCAGCTAGACGTCAATTTTAGGCTCGCCTTTCTCTCCAGAGTTGCCACACGTATGCTGGACCAGATATATTGCGGGATCTAAAATGTGAAAACTATGGACTTTCTAAAGGTGAAATAAGATTATCAGGTGGTTAAGACCAAATTCACAAAGCGCGAACGAAGACAACCTTCTCAGGTGGAGTGGAGCCTCCAAACAAACTAATTGCTGTTTACTATGTTACCAAAAATGTTGCCCCGGTGTAGATGCACCTCAACAATGCTGCCAATATGCTACCGACATTTATTTGATGTTTACCGCTCACTGAAGGGAAACCGTCAACATGTCGCCAATATTTAGAACTGATTTTCACGTTTTTGTTGACGATTGTGCTATCAACACTTGTTTTCAACAATGTTGCTGCGGAGTGGACGCAGCTTACGTAGCTTATGTGGAACGGTGCAAAAAATAGAAAAATTACGGCAAATGTTTATATGCTAAGCAATCCCATGATAGTAGGTTAGAAAGATCGTATTCTTTATTTGAATACTAAGTTTAGAGAAAGCTACGTCCGTACTTATTGGCAAGTCATAGAACGCAGGGTGGATTGAGAGATAAGGCCGCTAGCTAGAGATACGAAGTAAACATTTTTACTCGTATTAATCTTTTATTGTATAGATCTTACTTATCGTTTACAGGTCCACCCAATGGATTAAGGGTATATGGAAATGGAATTTCGAGGGCCCCCTTCACACACAAAAATTAACTTAATTTAGTGTTGAAATATTATGTTCGTAAATCTAATGTAATTGTGTGCATGAAAAAAATATAAAACCTTCGTTCATTAACTTCCTCCTCAGTTTTATTTTCATCCTTATCAAGCATCATTTTTGTCCAAGCGTTAATTTAAAATCTGAAATATCTTTTGAACTTTTTAAAGTATGATGTTAACTTTTACGGAAGGCCAAGTATTTGACATAAACACCGACAAGAAATTCGTGCAATGTAAAAATATCAAAATATTAGTATTTATCAATAAACTCCATCAAACTACCCGTAACTTATGAAAGGAGCACAACACTCTCTACATCGCCCTGGAACAGAGATGGCCGACTGCCCTAGCAGCTAGCGGAGGAGTGGCGGGGGACATGGCCATCTTCAACTCCCGCCACCACAGATCCAATACTACAAGGAGCAGCCCGGCTACAAGCAGTCACTCAGGGGACGCAGGAAATAAATAAGAAATAGGCACACAGACATCTAAGAATACTGGTGCCATATATGTTATTGTAAACCATGTAAAGTCCGTTCAGCGTAGGAATTGTTTTCTGAAAGGCCTTTTTCCCTACCAGAAAGCTATTATATAGTAGGATATTGGTAGGAAAAACGACCTTTCAGAGAGTAATTCCTACCGTGAATGGAGTATTACCGTTTGTTTAGGGAAGTTAGCCTAGATTGGTCCCTCTTGTCATTGGTGGCTATCCTCCCAGACCATACCCTTTGTTTTCTGTGTTTAAAAATGTACTTTAAATCAATCTTAAATGCACGTGGATTGTGAATGCGGAAAACTCGTTTTCGTGAAATAGAAATATTTGTGTGGTTGGGGCCTCGATAAGTGAGACCCTGGGTAAAACTGCCCCATTTGCCCCCCATCAGTCAGTGCTTAACACAGCCGTACTCTCTCAGCGGCCAAATCCGTCATTTAGAGAAAAATGTACGCGTTGTACTCTGGACTTAATGATAATAATATCACTATTATTATTATTACTATTATTATTGTAACCAGAGCGGTTAGTAAGACGGGGTGCTAAATAATTACAATTCCACTAAGCTATGCCATAGGGACCAGCACGATATTTTAGGGCATTCCCCCCATCCCTCGATCTCAAGACAGTTGTAAATAGTCAGTATGTTTGTGTGAACTTCTGAGTAAATCCACGCGCATATGCATTTTAATTAGTTGGGACGCGCGGCTGGTTCCTTTGTGACTAGTGAAGTGGGCTAAAGATTACTACATGTGCTTTCTAATTAGTGTAGCGCAGGTGCTCCGAAAATGGGGGTGCACTTCCAGGAAATAATTTTAAAAATAGGTCAATAATTGAAAGTATTTTTTATTATATTACGATCTCTTTTCCAAAACCTTGATTAGTGGTGTGTGTGTAACCATTTTTTATAGCTAGATAGTATTTATTAATGAATCGCATCTATAATGATTAATTGAATCAATATTATAACTGTGATCAATAAAAAATATAAACATGTATATAATTTTTTTACTAAACATATATCCAAAATTAAAAACAATTAGACAACGTTTGAATTTTGTCAACAATGAGGTATCAAGCGTCAAGTTTGAATGGTTTGACAAACACCTGATAACCGCCCGCGCTATGCAAGAGTCATGCAGACCCCGTCACGAGGTGCATTAACTTGGAAAACCACTTTCAAATTTTGAATTTTTTTCTATGTCAACAGTTTGTTTTAGTTTTATACCGTTTTTTACCACAAACAAAAAGTTTTATACCCCCCACCATTTTGAGTAATTAGCATATAAAAATTGACACTCCAAATTAAAGGATAATTCAATCTTTATGATTTTGAACTTTTTTCAATGCAAACTTTTTGTAATAATTCTGTACCGCTTAGTAACATAAATTTGGTTTGCGTATAATATCTCGCCAGATTAATCGAGATTTATAAAGTATAATGTAATTAAATAGTTACTTACAATACTAGAGTTCTGTTTAAAGCCATTTAATAGTTTCTCATTCATATTTGAGCTTATGTATTTTTTAAACAGTGGTTCTCCTCTTATATTGTTTTTAAATCAGTTAGTTTATATTATAAACTATTTAGAGTGGCCCTTCTTCAACATTTTTTTTTGTAAAATTGATCACTCTAGAAACTATGTGTAGTCTTCGCCTTGATTTTAAATAAATAAATTCTTTTAAGGCCTATGCCATATAACAAAGTGTTTCTCGCCTAGAAATATTTCAAATTTGTGGCGTAGTTGGCTAACGCGCTTGTGTTGAGCTCGACTGCTGAGGACGGGGAGATCGAGGTTCGAATCTCGGTCGGGTGAACTGGGGTAGGTTTTTCCTAAATGGTTTTCCACTCTCCCTCCACGCAAATGCGGGTTCACTTCATCTTATTCAACCTTCCTAATCCAGTAGAGTAATTAGTACTTTAAGCGTATAACCCGAACGGGTAGTAAGACGCGGTGCTAAATATTATTATTATTATTATTATTACCTCAGAATTAACTTTGAGTGACCACTTTGATATTCTAACTACTCAAAATGGATGGGGATGTAATACATTTTGTTTGTGGTACAAAACAAGTACAAAATATTGGCATCAAAAAAAGCTCAAAATTCTAAAGATGTAAACACCTCTTAATTTGTAATGGCCATTTTGATATGCTTAATAGGCTTACTCAAAATGGTTGAGGTACAAAACTTTTTGTTTGTGGTACTAAACGGTACAAAACTATTATAAAACATTGGCATTGACAAAAGCTCGAAAATCTAAAGTGGTACTCCTGCGGTAACTTAGATTGAGTACTTTGATATGCTAACTACTCAAAATGGGGGATTGGGGTTAGGGTACAAAACTTTTTGTTTTTGGCACAAAACGGTACAAAACTGTGTCACCGAAAAAAATTCAAAATTTGAAAGTGAACCTCCCCGTCGCGCACCCTTTTCCTCCCTCTCCAACAGCCTTTCTAAGTCATTGTTGAACAGAGCTGTCCGATGCTCCCAAAGACCGGGCGGTAAGTCGAGTTACCCACATCGTAAGGAAATTGGGGTATATACCAGTTTGCTAGTAATGGGAAGGTTGGGCTTCGAATACCGGATAGGTGGGGGGCAGACAAAATTGTTTTAAGAGTTTTCCACTCTACCTCTATGTGCTATTGAAAGACGCTTATTGTTAGTCATCATAACCTCTTTTTGTATCACAACAATACGGCGATAGCAACAAAGAATGCATTTGTTGGCGAGGTCTTCATGTTGTCAATGTTAGATTACTCAATCGTACTGGATCGACGAAAGAATTACAAATATTAAACATTACAAAGCAAATTTAAGTGCTTTTACAATCGTAAACAAATACAAATGGTAGTTAGTATATTTATTATAAATAAGTTATTTTTGTTGTACTTTATTAAGTATATTCTCTTTCTACCATATATGGGGAGGGTGATTGGGGTGCTATAGCTTTAATCACTACGGTACTTAAAAAGTTAAAACCATAAATTGAAACCTTAGTTATTCACACTCTTCTACTGGTTGACTGGAGTGCGTGTTATTGTGAAAATATAATAGCGCTCTCTAGCTTCTTACATGATCACAGGAACTAAAGTGCAGTGAGATCTTTTGTTAGGAAATTAGCCTAATAAAAATTAAAAATCATTCGAATTAAAACAGTTTTATATAAATACATTTTACATCTTGCGCCCCCCTTTAACAACTATCGCGCTAGTCTTTGGAGGTTGCGCAGCACACTTTGATAACCACTGCTTTAGACCTTGGTAAATAGTTACATCAAAAAAGACTGATGTATTTAGAAACGATAGTATATACTATTTAACTAAATAGGACACATGCTGCCCTCTATTAACATCACAATACATCATAGTGAAAGTTTCCGAACAAAACTTTGACATAGAACATTTATTTAAAGTCATTTGGCCTAAAAGTTGGTTGGCCTAAAAGTCATTTAGCCTAAAATCAGTTGGCCTAAAAGTCATTTGGCCTAAAGTCAGTTAGCCTAAATTCATTTGGCCTAAAGTTTAGGCCAAATGACGGGTACTCGTTTGAAGACCCGCCACATTATTCTTTGAAACTCTCCAGATTATATTTGAACTGCAGACTACATCAGTGGAAAATTATTAGAGTAAGATTTTTTTTGTACAAATTTGTGAGTGCCTTCGGATCTACATACATTTGTAAAACTTTTTTTTTGGTGGAATTTAATAAAAGTAAAGGTTGAACTTCAATAACAAATTAAAATTTAGAAAACCAATAAAGATGTGCACCTACCAGTATTAAGTAGACTTTAAAAAAAATTGAGTGATCGAAAAGAAAAGCAAATATCTCATTGATAAAAGAAATTAATAAAATACATGTTTATGGCATTTGATTTTTGATTTTATGTGTGGTCCATGGAAAATTCCAGTTCGTCAACGTGGGCCACGGAACGATTTGGGTTAGCCCTTGTGTAAGTTGCGCGTAGAAAAAACCGAGATCCCAGATTTTTTCAGGAGTATGGGACACAATTCAAAATATTTATACTTTATCAAAAACAGCCTCTAGCGGGGGCCACGTGGATCGAATTAATGTCAGGCTCATATAGTAGAGATGGGAAGGTCG
>CABEEJ010002412.1:53782-112505 GCA_901482245.1 Timema douglasi
GGGAATGCCAGGCCTCCACCGTGGTTCGGATTCCACGTTAAACTGTAGGTCCTCCATTTCATCTCACAATCACCCTACCATTACACATTAGCGTAAGTGCGTATAACCCGAACGGGTAGTAAGACGCGGTGCTAATAATAATATTTATTATGAAAACTACGCTCAAAATGTTACTTAAAGTGTTGCGGTAATGGGTAATGTAATTTAGTCTTGTATAGTAATTAATGTCCCGGAAGCGCGAAAAGTTTTGAAAATTGGTATATAAATTTGAACTAATGTAATAACATAAAACAAAAAGTTTTTTTTATGGGGGAGACGGGATAAGATAAATAACTGGGGGACTGGGGCCCCCGCAAACAAAGTTTTCCTAAGGCTGAGAGTGACCCTGCTCGGCCAGGTAATAACACAGGATTGAAGAAACAATACAAACAAGGCACCGTTTAAATTTTAAAATATTTAGTTATTCGCATATCGTTTGATTCTTCTTTTTCAGTAGGTTATCTTCCTTCACCTCTGACAAGACATCTTGTGAATGTTAGGAATGCCAGGTCTCCACCGTGGTTCGGATTCCACGTTAAACTGTAGGTCCTTCATTTCATCTCACAATCACCCTACCATTACACATTAGCGTAAGTGCGTATAACCCGAACGGGTAGTAAGATGCGGTGCTAATAATAATAATAGTAGGTTATTTATTTACTGCTGTGCTGGTTTCAGTCGGTTTGTAAGTATTGTGGGTGTATAGGTTGATTAAGAAATGAGCGCTAAGAATCCAAATAAGTAACGCTCGGATTAGGCCTTCATTAAAATCCAACTTAGTTCTTCTCACAAATAAAAAAATAAATAAATTGCTACTTACCTCAGTGTCCATTTGACAAGGTTGTATGTTTAGATACAAACACTAGATATGGGTTCATCACCGCTGTATCGCACACTTCACTTTACACACAGTTTCAACAACAACAACAAGGTTCTTAAAAAAACAAATCGTCACGATTAAAATTCTCGAATACATTTACATCGGAAATGAAACTACAAACTACAACTTCCGGCCAGGAAGTGTTTTTTTTCATTCGACTTGACTTTATAGTAAAAGTAGCCTCTATTTTAATACTTTTACGATTAAGAACCAACGTGGCAACACTGCTTAGTGGAACCGAGGGGAGCTCCCTCGTTACGTCACCTCATACAACCTACGCCGAGCGCTTATTGGCCGAATTAGGGCAAGGCCGATCGTTAGGTTAGCCTTGAGGAGACAGGCTAGTACGGGCTACGGGGCTCGAACTTGAAACACTGGGCTGAGGACAAGGCCATACTGACTGAGAGGGAATATTTTTAGGTTTCAAACCCCACCGAAAGTATTATTAATAATACATGTTGGGGTGACCTGGCGGTCTAGGGGTAAGGTGTCAGACTTCTATGCTGGCGGCCGGGGTTCAATCCTCGGTCCCGGCATAGATTTATTTGATTACCAAACCCTTCCTTCACCTCTGACAAGACATCTTGTGAATGTGGGGAATGCCAGGCCTCCACCGTGGCTCAGATTCCACGTTAAACTGTAGGTCCTCCATTTCATCTCACAATCACCCTACCATTGCACATTAGCGTAAGTGCGTACAATCCGAACGGGTAGTAAGACGCGGTGCTAATAATAATAATAATAATAATAATAATACATGTTGTATTCTTCCCAAATAGGCTACCTTACACTCTAATTTTGATAGGAAGAACAATATCTAGTAGTTAGGCCTACTAAAGTAAGGTAAGTACTAAAACAATTTTAATATAGGACTATTCATACATCAAGTAATGTTATCTACAGTTTTAATTTTTGATGGATATTATCATTACCTATAAAATAATACAGGTACCTAGTAAAATGTTATCATTGGTGGCTGCAAAGAAATGTAGGGCCTGTTTGAATTTTCTTAACTGTTCTTCCAATCAAGATCAGACTATAGGTTAGTAGCTTATTGGATTCTTAAAATATTCATAATACCTACAACTCATATTAAGTTTAACAAACTGTAAATTGCTTTAAAGTTAAATGTGGTAAACCCCTTTCCCCCACCTACCTTAAAAAACTTAGCATGGGCCGAGGCGATGAAGGGTAGTTCTGGGAGTCTTGAAAAAACCCTCCCTCGCCCAATACTGTATTTTATTTATATTAAAAAAATACCCGCTTCTCCCTTTTAACTCCTCTGTAAAAATTTAAACATTAAATTGTATTAAGATTAAAATAAACCTTTTCAAAACATTAAGAACACCATATTCTGAATTAATATAAACTTTGCTTCATGGAATGTAAGCGGTCACCTGAGTCATCGAATGGAATGGGTTTGTTTCGCATATGAAACTCCCTTTCCCAGTTAAAAGTAAGAACAAAAAGATTAAATTTCCAAAATGTCAATGGTTTTTGAAAAAAAAAGTCTATTTTCTCAAAAGTAACAGTTGTTTTCATTTCATTTTTAGATTTAAACTGATAAGGTAAAAAAATCCTTCTCAACATACAGATAAAGATTTTTTTTTTCTCTTTAAAATAAAAAAATAAAAGTTTTTCAAAAATGAAGGGCTGTACTAGAAAAAGTGTTTTATTGGATGGATATATTATGTACAGTATAGACATATATATATATATATATATGCTGGACATATTATTAGCTACAGTCCCATACTGAAAATTGATATATCACTTGCCAGTTTCACATTATAAAATTATTATTATTGTTATTATTATTATTAGCACCGCGTCTTACTACCTGTTCGGGTTATACGCACTTACGCTAATGTGTAATGGTAAGGTGATTGTGAGATGAAATGAAGGCCCTACAGTTTAACGTGGAATCCGAACTACGGTGGAGGCCTGGCATTCCTCACATTTACAAGTTTTGATTAATACACGTATTGTCAGAGGTGAAGGAAGGGTTTGGTAATCAGATAAATCAGTGCCGGGACCGAAGATTGAACCCCGGACCCCAGCACAGAAGTCCGACACCTTACCCCTAGACCACCAGGTCACCCACATTATAAATTATTATTATTATTATTATTATTATTATTATTATTAGCACCGCGTCTTACTACCCGTTCGGGTTATACGCACTTACGCTAATGTGTAATGGTAGGGTGATTGTGAGATGAAATGGAGGACCTACAGTTTAACGTGGAATCCGAACCACGGAGGAGGCCTGGCATTCCCCACATTCACAAGATGTCTTGTCAGAGGTGAAGGAAGGGTTTGGTAATCAGATAAATCTGTGCCGGGACCGAGGATTGAACCCCGGCTGCCAGCACAGAAGTCTGACACCTTACCCCTAGACCGCCAGGACACCTATCACATTATAAAACATAGACGATAAAACAGGAGCTGTGATTCCACCAAATTTGGTTCCTTATCGATTCATTCACTTCTCAGTTGACAATATAGAAATAAATTACTCCACTCTTGATGGAAATAATACATTGCATGCTCCACAGATTTCAGAATGGCAAAAATGTCCTGCTATAAATGACCTACTAAAGAACATTGAGCCATCAAAGCAAAGTACTTTGAAAATTCCGAAGGTGCTTGAAACATTCACGCCTGTTAACATTGTAAAAGGCACAACTAAACCAAATCTCGAATAATTCAAAGCAGAATAGTTTCAAAGCCCGGAAATTGAACCTCAATGTGCAATGGAAGCTAAAGCAAAGGATTTGGCATTTATGTCTATACGATTCCACGAAGAAAGGAAATCATCTTGGATATCATACATTGAAAAATATAATCAGAGAAATCCTGAGCAGACAACATGTGGGTACATACCAACAATTGCAATACCAGCACATTAAATAGACACTTTAAATAGTTTCACAAAGACTACTTCATGTAGCAGCTGCCATGAAACAAAAATATACAGGGGCTACTCTTGATCATGCACTCTTTCCTATTTTTATGGAGTTGAAGTGGTCTCTGACTCAATATAAGGATAGCCTAATTCCTCGATTGGGTGGACTCCACATTAGTATGAACTTTCTCAATATTTTGGGGCAACACACTAAATATATTGGATTTGAGACTGTGTGGGTAGAAAGTGGAATTTTAGGACTACTATTAATCAAAAATGCATTGAATGAAAAGTCATATTCAAAAGGAGTGCGTGGACATAATAATCTCACCCTGGTAGCTCTCTGGCAATACTTGTTGCTGCCACAATTCCTGTCCCATTTACAGGAATACGATAATATGTCGAAAGAAGAGTTAATGAAGATGGATCATCAAATGATTCATATCAGTATGATTCTATAGTTACACTTTTGGCGCCATATTTCTTTTGAAATGGTTTCGACGAATTAATTTTCAGTGAGTGTGGATACGTTGTTTCCAATCCTGGTGGAATTATATCAAAATGGTAAATATTCTACTGTTTTTCATTAGGGCTCAGCGCGATGGTCTATGGAAGATTGATATTTTTGTATTAAAATAAATGATTCCATACTTTCACCAATATGGCCACATTAACTAATCAAAATGAAGATGTGTGTACCTTGAAGCAATGACCCAGCTACCAGAGGAAGCGAAAAAAGAATTTGAAAAAAGGAACTTTGTTTTCAAGGAATCTGATCGAAGATTCAACCAAATATAGCCTGATCACAGCCTGGAGTGGTTGAACGCAATTGGAAAGAAAGGGGGTGGTATAACTGATTTTTTTTTTAAATCTGCATGGTAAAGGTGGGTTCTTTTCTATAATCTAAGGGCTAGCTGCTAGCATATTACGCAATACGATGACATTGATGACAAATGGTTTACAACGAATCTACTCCTAACAGAATATTAAGAGACACTACAGATGAAAACCATATTAAATGTGTTCTTCGGAGATTCAAGATACTTGAACAAGATGCTTCTTTTCAGTTTCTCCAGAACATCGCCGCAAAAGACTTAGCTAATGCTGATATTCAAGATAGTCTCTTAAGTGCTCAGACACTGGGACGGTTAAAACTAGATACTTTCGTGAATAAAAGGATGTTGGATCTCGATAAAGGCTATAAGCAACTCAAATTAAGTGATCCTAAAAAAAATCAACAGCAACGGTGTTTAAGCCCCTGTATAAAGTTAAAATGGTAGATACTAGCCAGGTAATCATTTTGAAAGCAGACAGGAATATTCTTCAGTGATTCATAACTGCCTATCATGTTTGTCGTAATGTAGACCTAAATAGCATTTTGTGTCATGAGTTAACGCCAGTACCAGTATCCCTTGAAAACACAAATGGAAGGCTAAGAATGGGAAACAAAGCCAGTCTGGCTGATGTGCTGACCAATGGTATAATCTGTTCACCTTACATAGCAATTCAGACAAATTCCTGCCTTATAATAGATGGTCAAGCATTAGTTGTGGCACTTAGAAATCCTGCAGGAGTAATGAACTTTGGTGAACTGGAAGAAGCATTTCTTATTCTTGTAATTTCTATGGGAAGGAGCTTCGATAGGATTATTAATATTCAATCAAGGCTAGGACTAGAGACAAGCGTCCGAAACATTTTATTCTAGTAAGGAGGGTAATCTAAAATGGATTTGTGCCAATCCTCAACAAATTCAGTAAATTTCTTGTTAACCCAGAGAATTACAAATATGATATAAATCATATGATCACCAATTTTACTGTAAACAAAACAATTGTAGTTTCTGGTGGATTTCTCATGGAAATTATGTACGGATAAACAACTCTGATTTGCCCATACAAGTACTACAAGCAAACCATGAGGAAGCAGACACGCGCATTGTTCTTCACTGTCTACAATCTGATGCTGATTGTTGTCTCAGCACGTGATACAGATGTTTTGGTTCTATTAGTGGCGTTATTTCACAAGATTTGTTGCACTAAATTGTGGTTGAGAGCAGACACAACAATAACAAAAATACATTCCCATGCCTGAAATAGGGCAGAAACTTTCATTTGAAGATTCTGTTTTCTAGAGTCTCCTCCCATTTCATTTCATAATAGGATGTGACATTGTTTCCTAAATTGCTGAGTTCAGTAATAATAAATAATGGAAAGTATTCAATACTGATCCTCTTAATAAATCTCGGTATAGGCAAATTGAAACAATAAACAATACATAACACAGAGAAGTTCATATAAAAGTTGTATGATGCGCCAAAGGCAAGCAGCTGCGACGATGTAAGAGTAAATTTGTTCGACAAAGGAAATACACCACAAGCACTTCCACCTACAACTGATGTTGTTAATTTTCATATACAACGGGCCCATTATTAAACCATGGTATGGAGGCAGTCGGTCATACCAAAACCTGTGTTACCACCGCCCACTACCATGGGATCGAAAATGGTCAATGAAGAGCTCGTCCCAAATCTGCTATCAATGTCACCAATTCCACAGTCCTGGAAATAAGGGTGGTTGTATATGCACTAACTGTTTATGCAGGAAAGGTAAGTTTATATGTACTGCAGCTTTCAAATGTGCAGAAGATGGCAGTAAGGAATGCAAGAATGTCTTCAAGTAATTAATTAAATATATATTTGTATTACTTTGCGCGATTAGTGCCAATCAATCATACATAATGTAATGTTCTGTACCAATTGTTCATCTTGTAATATTATAATAAAATAATTTAGTTACATATAACTGTTTTATTCATCCAATGTTGTTAGTTTCTATGTCTTACAGGATGGCAGCCATTTTATTTCATAGCGATTTAAGTATGCACTTCTGTTTCTAAGGTAGAATTTTTTTTAGTTTGAAGCATATAAAATCAAAATAGAGAGTGGCAAACAAAATCTTTAAAATCAGCAAACAAAATTCATATAAACAATATAATTTTCCAGCTTTTCCTAAAAAAAAATACTTCCTACACTCTTTACAGCCGCTTTCTCAGATTTTGTCCCAATCTATAGTGTTTGGGATCTCCCTTAGTACATTCTTTCTAAGTACAACAATCTTACACCACTTGAAAAGAGTACCTATGGACATGAGTGACATTGCTGGGGAACTGGTGACATTATTTTACGTATATAATTGTGTCACAAGTGTAGCAAATAAGGAAGAACTTGAAAAATTTGTGAACGAGGCTACAATGTTAATGTCGTCAAAACAGTTTGATCTTAGAGGGTGGATTAACGGCTTTGTGCATAGTAAAAATGAAGATGTGATGCAAAACACAGTCATTCCAGTTTTAAGGTTATTACTATACGTATCTACTGATGAGCTTTTATGTGAAGTTAGAGCAGTACCAAGAGCAGCGTGTTCAGTTAAAAAGAGAAACTTGTTATCTGTAGCGCAGGGAGTCTTTGATACCATAGGTTTTACTTGTCCTCCTACTCTGTTTCCATAGTTAATAATGCAGGAAAAGATAAAGGACCTTAGCTGGGACGATGACATTCCAGATGACATCGCAAACAGATTCAGGTATTAGTTAAAGCAAGCATATAAGTTGGTTATGTGTCACACGCAGGGCTGCACCATGTATCATAAAGATGATTGATCTCTCTCGCCACGTCTTCTGCGATGCAAGCAAATTCGCATATGCATCTTTTGTGATCTCGAGGGCAAGAAAAGGAACAGAAGTTTCAGTCCAGTTAGTGCAGGCTGAGGCTAGGCTCACACCTTTGAGACAGGTTACTATTCCTCAATTGTAACTACTGGCTGCATTCATCGATACTTGGATTAATATGCAGGTTAAAGAATCATTGGCACTACAGAAGAGAAATACATTATTTTTGAGTGATTCATGAGTAGTATTAACCTGGATTAAACGAAAGGACAACTGGAACGTGTTTCTTAGTGACAAATGTCAAGAAATACGCCAATACACTAATAAGGATTATTGGCGTCATCTTCCTTATTTTCTAAAAGCAGTGGATCTACCATTAAGGAACTGCAGTCCAAACACACTAGTTGAGACCAAATGGTGGGGAGGTCGACAGCGCCTAGGGGAGCCCCCAGAACATTGGCCTTTCTATGATCGTGTTGCTCCTGAAAAAGGAATCAACTTTGAGAAATGGAAAACTGATATCTCAAATGTAGCGAGCCACTTTTCGGGGTTTGGACTTTGTCTTGTAAATTTTTCTAGCGTCACTAAAATGGTTCGAATGATTGGGTGGATGCATAGATTTTATCAAAACCACGTCTTGAAGAAGGAAGTAAAAAATGGTAGCTCATAAGGGAGTAAATACATAAGGCGCGTATCAGGTTGTTGAAAGTAATCCACATGAAAAGTTTTCAAAGGTGAAGAGCAGAAGTTTGAAATTGGTATCAGGGTCTTCCAGGACGATTCAAGAATTTTGAGAGTTAAAACGAAGCCTATCCTTGGTGATAAAACTGAAGAATTAAAAATCTGTTAAAAATTTAAGTGCAAAAGATATAAGTTGATTAATATAGAAACAGAAGCGGAGCCATTTCTTAAGGATAGAATAGAACTTACAGCAGTATTTGAAGTTTCAGGTGTAGACTATGCTGTCTCATTGTATTTGATGTCAGGTGAAAAGGCTTGCATTGTGCTTTTTACATGCTGTGTGTACCGTGCCATACATTTGGAACTTGTTGGCGGTCCCAAGGCAACGTCCTTCTCAGGCAAGCTGGACGGTGGGGAGATGGGAAGCTAAATTAAATATCTGTAGAGCTATCTGTGTGGGGGGTAGGGGATGGGGTGCCCCACCCACAACACACTAAGCTGTTGGTAGTGCGTACCAGGGTAGCTTAGGATCAATACTTTGGGAAACCAACTCCTTCTACCAAGGGCAGGTAAAGGTGTGGGGATGGGAGGTCTCAAGCTACCCGATGATAAGGAGTCGGTGGACCATTGCTCGTTGCGTGTGCTTGCACACGCGGCTACGTTCTGAGGGTACATCCATGATCATGGGTTAGAGGTGCCTTGGGATGAGGTGATTTTTCCCATCCATGAGTGCCAAATGTTTTGCCTATTATGGCAGATGGTGTTTGGCCGGACTAAAGTATCTCTGACTCAGGTAATCCAGTTGGTGATTTAGCAGGTCGGCGTCCCAGCATGGCGAGGGTGCCCTTTAGAGTCTTTCATTTTAGCACTTAGGTTTGTTGCTTAAGGAGTGAGGATCTCTTTATTATATTTTGATAATGAAAACCATTTTGTGGGACTCAACAGTACTTGCATAGATTGTATTGGCAGGCAATAATAGCCAATTCAACCATTAAAAAAAATCGTAAGGAAGTTCATACCCACAACAGTAGCCTGGTGAGGAGGATGGTGGGAGAGGATAGTCAGAGCTGTAAAGGAACTGTTAAGTTGGACCTTGGGGCGAGTAGCATTGTACTATAAAGAGTTGTACACGATATTATGTGATTCTGAGTCCATAATTAATTCATGGCCATGTTACTGATAGTTTGGATGAACATAATCCTTTCACACCTGTGATCTTTCTACAAAGAATTTCCAGCAGTAAAGCAGCAGATATAGATGCAGTAGACAAGAGTAGCCTTGGCAAGAGAGGCAACCTATAAAAATTGCGCGAAAATCTAAAACAGATTTTTGAAGGAGTACCTGGCCCTACTGGTGCACCACGGGCAAAGCAAAACCAGCAGCATAAAGGTGTGAGATGTGGTATTAATTTGATGTGATTCCATAAAAAATATTGACTAGCCTCGTGGTATCATCTTGGAGCAGATGGGGTCGTTTGGGTGGCTAAGCTAGAAAAAGCTGATGGAGAACGGGTCACACCATTCCAGCAACTTTACACATCAGAAGTGTATACAACCTCAGTGGAAGGGCAAAAGCTCAATTGCGAGATCGTCCTAACACAAGAATCTGGACTGCCACAGGAAGAAGTCAAGATATCTAGAAGTGGGTGCGGGATCAAGTTATTGTCTAGACTAGATTAATGAAGAAACAATTCATATGAGTATCATAAATCTTGTGACATTTAAAATAAAGTTTGCAGAATGGTTTGACTTAACATTTATTTGGGATTATAATTATATGTGTATTTTTACCAAGAGATGCTAGTGAACAAGTTTAGATGGTTTAAGTTTAGCAATTGAAAATTTTATTTCACAATTGCAAGGTGGGAGGATGTTCAGGATCTATTCTCATTGTTATCTCAACTTTCAGCTCTCCTTAAATGTTAATGTTTTATATGGTGCACAAAATAGGAATCGAGAAAGTGGTGACTTTTAGCTAATATGGTGGTGCTAAGAAATCAAATCTTTGCTCAGCATCCATTAATTGTATTTTTATTTTATTTTGTATGATGTCAATAACAAAATCATGTTATTAAAGTTTAGAGTTGGTGCTTTTATGAATAGTAGTTGTAATCACTCCTTTAAGATTCGCCCTTCTAACTCTACTCCAGGGTTACCACTATTAACTTCGAGAATTAGCTATTGCTAGTCTCAGCTAGATGCTCATGTCCATTTTTGTATTCTTTTTTGCCTTAAAATATTGCCGATGTTTATCGTTTCCTAGAAATTGTTGTAAAATTAGCAGTGACCAGTGTAAAGGCGGGCAGTGGGACTGGAAGAAGAGGGGGAATAATTGTAACAAAAATACAGTCAACTCTGGTTTTAGTGAACTTAATTCATTGTTTCCAACTCCCATATATTTCAATGTATGTTAAAAAATGTGCTCATAATGAACCCTCAACTTCAGTTTTAGCAAACATAAAAATTGAAACTTTCAATAATATATGTATTTCTAACATCATAATTTTTTGTTTAGGCAGCACAAATCTTGACTGAAAGTACGAAATGTGTAAAAGGAATATATAGGCGAGGGGTGAGCTTAAACAGTCATTGCACTCATTGACCTGGCATGAGTTTTAATACCTTTATATGCAGCAAGTAAAGGAAGACAGTTTTCCAAGTTGTATTAATACGACATGAGTTACAGGACAGTGAATGATAGTCCATAGCCATTTAGTAAGTGTTTTTACTAATCACTTTCTTCAAGAGGGCACATAAAACTAAAAATATTAGACTTTTCTACTCAGTTTAGTTTTTTGAATGCATGGGTAGTGTGGAATCAAGTGTGGAAAAAGTACTGACTCTAAAGAAGGATCTGGGAAAAATACTAATCAAACAGTATACAATAAACAGCAGCATATAACCGATTATAAAAAAAATTAATCAAGAGATTTCAATAAAGAATGATTGTATTTGAACTCTTATTTTGTTTGTCACTAACACAATACTTTCATTTTTTTTTTAAATTGGTTTTAGTGAATGTCGAACAGAGTGAACACATTATCTGAGTCCATAAAGGTTCATCATAACCAGAGGTGACTGTATGTTAATCTCAGTTCACAGTACCACGTTTACTGCTGAGTTACTTCTTTTATTAAGCTTATAACCCGAACGGGTAGTAAGACGCGGTGCTAAATATTATTATTACTTATTTTATTGAAAACAACTGCACCATCATCATTTGATGTTTCCACCTCTTCGGGCCATCTGCCACATTCGCTTTCATTCCTGTTGATCTCTCCAAACTTCCCCTTCAGCCACGTGTCTCAAGTACACTCCTTTAGCCTCCATGTCCTTCTGCGCTTAGTCCATGGTCTTCTACCCTCTCTCTTTGCTCTGTAAGACTTTAACCTATTCTAAGTACATCCAGGTGGAATTCAAAATCCTGTCTTCTTGTCACCGACAAAAGAAAAAAAAAATCAAATGAACATCACAACTAATGTGATAACTGAATTAATTACATAAGTCTTTTAAAAAGTTACCTTATGCATTGCTCCAAACATGGATTTTCTATTTTTAGAATAAACCAATTTATGTTTTTTTTATAGAATTAAAGTAAAATTCAGACTATGCTGACGTTTTGTGTTAACACGTGTCAACATACATTACACATCAGCTTCATGTGACTAAGCCAAACACAACCTACGCTGGGGTTTTGTGTTAACACGTGTCAACACATTACAACACATCAACTTCAAGTGATTACACAACTCTGATGTATCTTGTGTATTGTCATTTGCAAGGGCGTGAAAAGCTCATTTTTCTAGGGGTCGGGATCCACTAATTAATTCTATGGGGGTCCGGAACTCTACCCCCTTCCCTTTCTTTTAAAAGTTTTCATAGTTAGCGAATAATGTTCTAAGTAGGTATGTTGAGATGATGATTGGGGGAAGGATAGTAAACCTACCTACATAAGCTTCAAACTCCACTTCTGACAGTTGTTGTTATTTAAGCTGCTCTTTTTTTTAAGGATGATTACTCAAATAGGATTTTACAAGAGATAGCAGAAATGAATGTCTGCTTCATTTTCTCGGACCCCACATACTCGGCTCACTACAAGAAGCGTCCTTTGTTTTTCAATAACATATGAATGTATGAGAAAAGAAGTACAGTATTTGAAATTTTGACAGAGCTAATTTTACAATCTGTTTAGAAGCTGTATCTTGAAGGTGAATATTAAAATATTCATTAACTAATATTTGGTTGATTACATATACAATTAAAACTGTAGTAAGTCTAAAAATCTTAAACATTAAGTTTTTAAATGTATTTGTGGATCCCTTTAAGAGGGCGTCCAACAAATTCCAGGGGAGGTCCAGTTAATCCAAGGAGGGGGAGGGGGATCCGGACCCCCCTCCCCTCCGACTCCCACTTTTCTACACCTTTGGTAGTTTGTATATGAATTGTTGTCAGTTGACTTATTGAAACTGATCAGAGCACAACATTATGTGTTCGATTCGTTTAGTCAAATTTTTAAGTGGACACAAAAATAAATAAATCGAAAAAATTCATGTGTCATGTTCTGATGCTTCAACACATCTGATGAAAATCTGGATGTCCAGATCTTGGGCTGATGCAGGTCCCGACATGTTAACATGCTTTCCGGCATCAGCTAACACAAACAGCAGTGTGAACACTTTGATATCATTTATTGGGATGGTTTTTTCACTAAGCCGTCATAACACGTGTTAGTACAAAACATCTTCATAGTCTGAATTCAGCTTAAGAGTGTCCCACTTGAGCAGATTATTGAGGGGATGGGGAACATGTGTGTGTCCCTGCTAACGATAACCGTGAGCCCACCAATGCAAGTCCATTATTCACTTAACTCTTTTTCCTTTTAGGTACTATGTAATTAATATTCTTGTGATGGAACACATAAAAAAGGTTTTATCACATAAAAATACACAAATAAAATTACGCTGATAAAAATCATTAAAGCTATATTTGGATAGTCCCAGTTGGGCAAAACATTTCCTTAGATATCATACAATACACTATTCATTTGTATTAGAATAAAATAAACATTTAAAATAAATTACATAAATTACATGTTTAACAGTTTTATTCGATTACATTTTCAATATATATATATATAAAATAAGAATTTAAGAATATAAGTACCAAAATTGTTTATAAACACACAAATTATTTTGAAAATTACTCATATTAGTTGTCATATCCAAGCAATAAATCATTTGAATTAACTTTATTGTTTGTTTGAATCACAAGGGGTGTGGTAAATCCCAGTGACATTTTACAAGTTTTGTGATTATTGTGCAAATATATGATTCAAGACCATTTAAAAAAAACTTCAACCACTGTGGAAACCGTGTCATTCCATACATTCACTCCGTGGTGGCAATTTGGGGGGAGGGGCATGGGAGGGTGACTGCCCCTCACTTTTATTGGGGATTGATGTACAAGGAGGATGTACACTGGCGAGTTAAAAGTGGCTGATGTGCACTGAGCTATTGCGCACCACTATTGATTGATCTTGAAGCCATGCCAAAGTCAGTAAAAGCCAGGTGTTATATCAGTTAGAATAGTGTATTTTGAATCTTAAATATTTTGTCATTCCTACAAAGTTTTGAGATTTATTTGTTATGTTATTAGAATATTTGTGAAATTGATGGTTTATTAGTGCTATTGACTTCTATCATTTCATATTTCAGTATCACGAGTGAGAGAAAATGAAGCGGGTTGCGGAAAAACGTTATTTCACTGTTTAAATAAAAGTCATAACACAAAAGAAGAAGGCAGTGAGACTCGGACTTCTACCGCTACAATATAGACTACTTCTACCTATGTTGAAATGAGTGAATGTTTAAATAGTTCCTTTTGTGAGAGCCAGGTAAGCAAACCTACTGACAGTTTTCAGAGGTTAACTAGTCTCAGCCTCACCTTCATAGTAGGGATCCACTTTGTGGCAAACATGCTGCTCTTAAAATTTTAAAGATGGCCCATTTTAGCCCTCTCTGACACAGTTCCCAGAGATAAAAGGTATAAGATTTAGAAGTGTATGAAAAAAGTATAAAGTATAAAGATAGTGTAGCAGATATGATTCCTTCCCACCTTAAAGAATTGGAAAAAGAAACAATGTGAGTACCTTAAGATCTTGTTTGAAACTTTACTATTTCTTACTAGACAAGGCCATAAGGGAGAAGAGTTCTCAGATAATCTGGGTAGTTTTATATAATTGTTGAAATTGTGATCACCAGATAATTTGCTTTTGAAGACGATGTTTTTGGAGCAAAAAAAGTACTTTAATTATGTTCATCATGATGTAAAAAATGAGATTCTGGAAATTATGACCAATCAAACAAAAAGCAACATAGTTGGAAGTAATAGTGGATGAAACATGAGAGAGAGATCATGAACAATTGACTATGGTGATTGGATATGTCATGGATGAATTAAAAAATCAAAGCAAGATTTATTGGTTTTTATAGAACAGATCTCACAAATAACGAGACATTGTATAATCTACTCCTGTCTGTACAGAACAAAGTAGGCCTAGATCCTAGTGACATTACATCTCAATACTGTGATAGGGCTGCAAATATGTCAGGAATACATAAAGATGTGTCAGCATGATTAAAGGAAAATAATCCACAAGCTGTGTATGTCCACTGTTATATGCATTCAGTAAATCTTGCTCTTGTGAATACCACTGTCTGCAATGTTTTCACAACACTAAAACTTTACTGTTTTATTGAAGCCTCATCTAAACGTCATGCTATATTTGCCAAGATAAAGAAGTTAGCTATTGCTGAAAGTAATAGGCCAGAATCAAGATTAAACTTTTCTCTCTAAGCAATGACACGTTTTTGGAGTAGATATGAAAGTCTGCGAGCAGTGCAACAGAATTTGCCAGAAATAGTACATACTCTGGAATAAATTAAAGTGACTGATCCAAAGGTGAGGCTCATAGTTTGTTGTTGTGTATAAATAAATATGAATTTTTGTTCGGGCTGAATTTCATGAAATAAGTGTTTGAAAAGACTAACAGTTTTCAAAATACATACAGAATCATAAATGTGACAATTAACGAAGTTGTTAAGTTTGTAACAACTATTACAGATTTATATAATCAAAATGAGTTCGACAAGGTTTGCTCTGAGGTGATATTTTGTGAAAATCGTGGTTTTGAAGCACCAGTCATCACACGTAGGGGCAAAGTTCCACAGAAAGTTGGTAGAGGAGATGTTGACCCAGCTTTTAGTTCACCTCGTAACTTATACCTAAAAACAGTTTCCCCTTATGGGGTTGAGAGTGACAGCTGATCTGCAGAAATTGATGTATTCTCCAGGAAAGATCATTCAACAACTGGTTGCAAATTAATTTACAGATTAGTGTTGGAGTTTACATCTAAAAATTCCCACAGTAAAGTTGTATACCTGAGCTTTTTGAGGTTGTTTTTAACCATTCCCGTTTGTCAATGGATATTTTCTCCTCACCACCTCTTCTCCTCCACCATGACCCAGTCCTTTCCTCTTTCCTCCAGCCACCTGTCCCTTGCTCTTCCTCTTGGCATCCTGCCCCCACTTCAATAGCCAATATCTGCTTTGGTATCGCTTCCATGCTCCTCACGTGGCCGTACCACCTGTCATGACTTACTTCTCTATCCTCTCCCTAATTATTCCTCTCACCGTCTCATTTCTCATCATATTCACTATTGTCCCTCCTATGTTAATCCTCAGAAATTTAATTACGTTTACACACATTAAAAAGTCACTGAGTGCCATTTTAGAGCTTTGTGAATAACGAAAGTGAGTGTTGGTGTAAGTGTAGTCGTTAAGAAATTATAAATAAATCTATAATTAATAATCTGGTTAATGTAACCCTAAGCGAGACCAATCAAATGATTTATCGTTAATAGAATAAAGGAGGTTTAACTGTATGTGTGTTGAATTTTTTTAAAGTATTTTGAATACATTTAAACACATAAATGTAAAAAGGGTCTTTCTTCAAAGCTTGTTTTAACAGTGACAGCTTAGCTAAGTAGGAAGTGTGTCTGCTTACTGAACTCAAGTTCCTGGTCTCAATTCCTGGTATGGTCAAATAAAAACTATTATTGGTGAAATTGGGACCTGTCTTTTCACAGTGCGGAGTTAACAACCAGATATAAATATATCAAATTAAATAAAGATATGACTATGGTATTAACTTTCTTTCAAACATTATTTGTATTAGTGTAGTATACCTTAAAAGTTTTTTATTATTTCATCGAGTACCTATTCATTTCTTTGTATTCCCTTTTATTTATTTTCCCTTTCTCTGCAGTGTTTATGGTTTATTTTAGGAAATTATACAGAAAATTTTCTAAGACAATTTTCAATATTGTCAATAGATATATTTCAACATTTCTTTAGTAATAATCTCAACTTTACTATTGCAAGAAATTTCTCTTTGCTCAGATATGACCAACATCTTAAGTAGATGGTTATAATAATTTTGATTTTATTTGCTAGTAAATTTGAACCAAAGTCTAAGTGTAAGTTTACAGAACATTTAGTATTTTTTTTTTAATTGCAAGTTTGTGTTGGTTAAATTAGAGTCCAGCCTCCAACAAATCAGTTATGATTTTTTTTTACATTGATATGGTTTTAAAAGATTTAAATTTGGGTTGATATAAAACAAAAATTCATTTAAATTGGGCTCAAATGTACAATTTTGTTCCCACCAAAATTATAAATACATAAATTCTTAGCTAGGATGTATATAACTTTGACTTCAGTCACATTTTTGACAATTGATATATATATATATATAATACTATTACTACTTATTTTAAATTACCTTGTTACTTATAGATTCTCTAGACCAAACAAAACATTAGGTACTTCAAACATGTTCATAAAGTAAATAATGAGTATGATGTATGAAAATAAAATTAAAAAAAAAAACCCAACCAATCAATAAATAAAAAAATGTCAATCAACATTTTTTTCTGAAGATGAAATCTATCAGTCAAATGAAACGAATTTCAGCTTTTTTCAAATATAGAGTTTTACAGTTGGATTAGAAAGAAAAGTGAAAAAGTTCCTAGCTACTAAGAAATATACAAAAACTGTAAAAACACTGCACAATTCTCCACTTTCTTACAACCCACACTTTTGTACATTATAATTTTTTATTTAAATAAAGAAACTTTTTTATGTATTTTTGAAAAAACATTATGTAAAGACAACTTGTGATGAGGAAAGTAGCCAGCCTGAAAGGAAAAATCATCTAAACTTTTAAAGAAACAAATGAAATTCTCTCTTGATTTCTTCTTACTTTCATCTCATCTTCACTTGGTGTGAAAGTTCAAATGTTTTTGTGATTTTTGTGCAAATCTAAAACTCAAAGCCTTATTTTTAAAGACAATTTTTTTGTGACATTGAAAACCCAATCATAATAGTGTCCAAACATTCATGCATTAACATAAATTATACATATATACTTTTTAAGGACTAGGATTATAATTACACCCAACATAAAATCATATCTCTTGTAAAGAGAATGTATTAATTGAATATCATACTATTAATAAATAAAAAAAACACTTATTTTAGAGATTTAAAAAATCTATTCATTTACAACTATTCAGGTACAAACAGTTTAACTAAACAATGACAGAAGTCTTTGTTAAACAAGTATCCCTTACTAATCATACTAATATAATTTTTCTATCTACTTTAAGAAGAAATACATAGTTCTTTACTCTCATTCCTCTATGAGTGTCTATGGAATTTATGTGAGAAAAAAAATCGTCTTTGATTCTTACTAAGTCTTAATATCAAACATATTTTGATTTCCTTTATATTTAATATAGCTGTAAGCAATGTTAAAATGGAAAACTTTTAATTAAGTAAGTCATTTAAAAAATACGGAAGAGCAATACAATATATTAATAATTAGTGAAATTTTTTTTGTTTTGAAAAATTCACTACCATCATCATTTCAAGCCTGTGGTCAGGTCAGTTTCATAATATTTCATCATTCTTACTCCTTTATTCTCCTCTCAATTATACACTTGCTGTTCTCTGCTCAGCTCATATCTTTCTTGGTCTCTTGTGATCTTTTTCCTACATAATTCATCTTCATCATTCTACTTTGGTATTCCTTCCTTCCTTTCCCATCCTCATTACATGTCCATACAATCTCAGCGTTGTTTCCTCTATCATCATGTACTCACCCTCTTTCCTGGATAACTTAATTCCTTATCCTTCTTCTCCTCGTGACAGCCAACATGCTCCTCACAAGCTTTATTGCCATGGCCTCTACTTTCCTAGTAGTTCCTACATGCAATGTCCAAGCATATATGACTATGGGTACAATGTACACCCTTACATCACTTTCTTACACATCAAGGGTATCTCTCTTCTCAATAGCAGGTCTCTTACACACCTATAAAACAACTCTCCCTTCTGCCCTCTTCTTATTAGATCCTCTCTACTCCCACCTTTCGCCTCAATCATGGTTTCAAGATATTTTACATTATGTACATTTCTCAGCTTTACTCCATCCAACTTTATAGCTTTACTAGGCCTTATCCTCTTCCTTGGCATTACCATCACTTCACACTTTGTCATGATAAATTTTATCCCATACTCTTTTCCATCTTCATTCCATTCCTGTACTTCCTCTTTCTTCTTTCCTCATACCAACAAGCCATCAGCAAACATCATGGTATCCATTGTTTCCTCCCAGAGTTTCCTTGCCACTTTATTTATGATTATTTCCATTTCCATTACAAAGACTAGTTGTAAGAGGGCTGTTTAGCTAAAAAAAAATTAATTTCAAACCAATTTGTCTTATCACTTTCCTATCTTAACAAATCTCAAGTCATCCTCATACATACTCTTGACGCTCACTACAACTCTTTTTGACTCCAGCCTACTCCATCGCTTTTCATATTATAAATTGGTAAGTAAATAAACAATTTTCAACATCTTACCACTGAATCAAATCTAAAGACCCTGCATTTAAAATTTGGAATTGAGTAATTTATTTTACCACGGGGACTTACATGTGTACAGGCATAAATTTGCGTGTAGAGTAATTATGGTAGTTTTATGACTAATAAATGTATTTTTGTGTGAAAATAAAATTAGTTATTTAGTAAATTTAGATTTTTGTTCCATGCAACCCTCGGGGAGAAAGGTTTGACCACCTCTGTACTAGATATACACTAATGTGTTTATTATTGTATCAGTGAAGTTGTTGAGGAACGTGACTGCTTAAATGATTGTTTTTGTCATTCAAATATCAAAATAAATATTTTAAATTAAAATTAGCAGTTTTTTCTTATTTTGAGTTTTTTTTTGTTTAGGCTTTTTACAAGTGAAGAATTGTAGGCCTTAAAAAAGGTTCCTAGGCCCTAGACACTGTGCCTAGTCGGTCTATTGGATAAAGCTGCCCTGTTCACGACAATTTAAGCATTGCTTTCATAAAATAGTAATTAACCTGCATTATTGGGTAAACAGTTACAAACCCAAGGTTATGTAGATATTAGAGTTGGGATGAATCCCAATCTACAATTTACCTTCAAACCCTAAATCCCAAATCCAAATCTTGGTAAAAACTATGAATATAAGAGGATGTATAAATAATAAATAAGAAAATAGTATAAAATACAAATAATAACTAAATGTTAACATTCTGTCATATAATCCATTCATTATAACATTCATACATTCAGTTAAGTGTTAAATTACTGGTCTGGGGCCGGGTTGTTAAATTCAGCCTATAATTATGATTGTTTCTAAACCACCAATAAGCTGTAATAGATCTCCAAAACAAATTTAACTTGAAAAATTGAAAATAATTTCTTTTAGGATCCGAGTATAGAAGCTGAAATTTTCTTGAATCCTTGAATTTAGAATATTCTTACGGATTTGAGGGATGTTTGTGAATAGTAACATTTCTACTTCCATAAATCTTCTCCAGCTCTCTTTTTTCTTCTCTACATCTTCCTTTAGATGGTCCACCCACCTCCTTCTAGGTCGTCCAACTAGTCTCCTGCCCCCTACCTCGCTTTCTATGTGTACATGTGGTGTTCTTGTATATTCCTTCTTTTAACATGGTCGAACCATCTGAGTCTTAGTGATATTAACCTTTTCTTCATTGATTCCTCGACTCTCAACTCCCCTTCCTTGTTCCTTAATCTATCTCTTCGTGTCTCCTGCAGAGTGATTCTTAAGAATTTCATTTCACATGCTTGAAGCTTACTCAGTTATTTCTTAATTATTGCGCAAGTTTCTAAACAGTATGTATGTTTGAATCCAAGGTGTAGCTTATATAGACTTATCTTGGCTCTCCATGGAACCTCTCGTTCTACATTAAATGTTGTGTCAAATTCTTTCGTTTTTTTAACCTGTTGATCGCTCTGTTGAGGTCTTCCTGCTTTATGGTGCTCTACAGGAGACCACGCTACCCAGGTTTATGAACTCTAGGATACTTTCCAGTTGTTCTCCTTCCAGATATAATTAGCATTTGGACTTTACTTTAATGATTTTCAAGGCAACTGTTTTTGTTTTACTCACATTCATTTTATACTTTTTGAACTTGGAGACCCACTTTTCCAGTCATTCCTGTATTTCGCCCTCAGTAATTCCCCAAATCGCCACATAATCCAGGGCATTAAGGTCTTCATGCTTTTTAACCAGATATGAAACACTATTAGCACCAACAAGTTGAAGGAGACTTATTACTATTAGACTTCACAAGCCTGGATATTGCCACTAATGGACACAGTCATCAAAACATAATAATCATAAGCAATCAAGATGTTGCTGACTTTATGAAATCATGAGATAATTTCTTGACAAAGAATATTTTTATTTGGTTTTAGTGACATAAATACTATAACTTTAAATATTTTATTTGGAAGAAGGTACATGAAGCGAAGAGGTTTTCCTTATTGAGTTATAACTTTAAATAATAATTGCTTGATATAAGAAAATTTGTGGTAAAATTGAATGAACTTTATAACTGATTTTAAGTTTTTGAAAATGCACAAATGATTTGAAATTTTAAAATTTAATATTCAACGTTCAAATAAGAATAATTTAGAAATTTTAATTTGAAAATATTTAAATCCTCAAATATTCACACATCTCTACTAATATTATTAATGGAATTTCATTAAATACTTCAATTATTTTCAAAAGGTTAACAGAATGTAAGGTCAAGATGTTAAGCAACTACAAGTTTTTCAAGAAGCCTATAGTATGAACTATCACTGTAAATTCTTCACTATAGTACAATTTGATTTTGAAACATGTTACAGTATTTATTATTATACAATTACAAAAGAGATTATGCGATGCAGGTCTGAGGACATGTCCATCCCTTTTGTTTTTTTCTCAATGCCATGGCATAACTGACAGATATTTGGGTGGGTTGCTGCATATGACTATAAAAAAGAAATAAAAAAGGTTAAATAGTCAGGACATAAAAAAAACTATTTTTTCTTAAAATGTTTAAGGGAGTATTTACAAATAAAAAATCAAACGTAAAATAAAAGATAAGTATAAAGTTGATACTAAAAAAATACCTCAGGAAAAACAACATTTTAAACTAATACTATTTTTTCTGCCTAAGATGTTGGGGAAATATTGTACAAAATTTCAAAAATCTACCCAACCATTGTATGGACATGGCGCATCATTCTAAACTATTTGTTTAACTGTGCTAACTCGGAGCTTATTTTCTAGGTTCATTGATTAGCCTCACATTGATTTTAGATTGATTGTATGGAAATTAAGGCATTATTTTTCCTCTGTAAAATATCAGAACCTTTCAGTGACACTAGAAGATAATTATTATTATTATTAGCACCGCATCTTACTACCCATTCGGGTTATACGTATTTACGCCAATAAAAGTACTGCAATCAAGTTGACTATATTTAGATTAAACAATGAAAATATGTAGAGACTATAACAATTTAAACCTTAAAACATAAATGTTCGCAACAGTCTCCTTTGGAAGTTCTTACTCAACCACAAGGCAAAGTTCAGGAATTTAAGAGTCTAGTTCTGTCTAGTTAGTCTGATGCTTGGAAGGCCTGCATCTAAGAAGGCATTATTTGAGGTACCTCCTTCACTAACAATATGAAAGAAGTCAATGCCGACTAAGACTGCACATCACTGGTCATCCCTGAAGTCAGCCGAGCAATCTCGCTGCCAAGAGTGTCAATATTTTCCTGTCAAACATAGAATAAATAAATTATATTTTCCACCAGTATTCTTAATACAAAGTTACTCAATATAAGGTTATCACTTATAAGTATAAGAAGACTGAAAACATATGGCACCAGTTCTCAACCAGAAGAAGTAACCAAACAATCCGATTGAAACTAGTTGGGATTTAATTCTGAGCTGTGGAATCACAGTCGGGCACTATTATATGATTAGTTGTATTTAAGGTTGGGTATTATGAACCAGTGAATGTTAGGCATCTGTGAGCTCGAGCCTTATATATAAATTGTGTTCAAACTTGACAGCTTTAGAGGCTCAGCAAATTCAAGATTATTGAATAAGACTACATAACTCTATAAGGAAAACCTCTTTTCGCTTTAGAATCTGGTTGGTTGAAGTTGACTTGGTTGGTTTGTTGATGGCGGGAATGTTTGATGTGGTTGGTATATCGGTGGTGGAAATGTTTGATGTGGTTGGTTAGTTGGTTATATATTGGATTCAAACTCCCGTGACTGTCTTATCAGAATTTTCTGAGAGATTCTCTCAAGCATGACTTGGAATAAAGAAACTTGAGCTCACAGACCCATATGATGAATTCTGAAGGATATTAAAAAAAAGTTTTGTGTAGACACTTCCAATACTGGGGGACTATTTTAAAACCAGATAAATATAATACTTCTGCGACTTTCTTTGATCAATGTGGCCACAGGAGTGTTTATAACAAGAGATTGAAAGCCATCACACATTCTAATTCTGGTACCATACCACAAACAGAATAAAATGCAGACAAGTGTTAGTAGCCTGCACCAAAGAGAATACAACACAAAGCATACAAGTGTGTATCACCTGCATCAAACAAATTACAACGCAAAGTGTAAAAATGCCTATACACACCTTGAGAGTAATATTCTTAAGAAGTATGTCCTCCAGCACAGCCTGAAGTTTCCTGTTGATCTCTAGGGACAGTTCCAATGTCATGCTGTTGTCCACCGGTTTGGAGCTGTACACAGATGCCATGATGCCTCCATGCTTCGTCACCTCGGCCTGAAAACATGCAAAGAGTTTAAACTTTCAAGATTCAAAACCCAACCAAAAATGTATACAACTTATAGCATATTCAAATCAACTAAAACTTTCATATGAACCGGATTTGTCAGTTGACCAAATGTAGTTCTCAACTATTTCATTACAAGAGAATGAATGGTTATCTATTTTGATCTATTTTTTACAGGCTAAATAGTTGGTATAGTAAATATAAAGTTATGAGTTATACTTTATCAGTACAAACTTAAAATATACTACTTCATGTTTTTTTTTTGTTTTCTTTTAACTATTAGATTATAAAGAAATTTAAATAAGGGGTTTGTGAGTACTCATATTTTAAGATATAACCTTTGATAGAGTTTTGGATTCAAAATTGACATCTTTATTGGTTTGGAAAATTCGAGCTTGTATAAAAGTTAACGGTTGCAAATTCATTTTGTGCCATGGTCATTATAACCCTGCTGGAGTCACCTTGAAAGAGTTCACAAACTGCCATTAGTTCCATTTCACAGTTTGGCATGTGAACGGATTCTAGCTTTACCTTTTGTCTATTTCTCCCAATTGAGGCTGGCTGCAGCATAAATTAATACAATAGTGTTAGTGTTTTATCATTATTTTTTTGTACATTCTTTTAATGAGTCCAGCCAGTTTAGGAATGATGGTAAATAACAGCTAGCATAAGATTTTTGTTGCAAACATTGGTTGAAAGTTACTGATGTTAACCTATGTGAAGAAATTATTATTTTCTTAGTAATACTAGATCAGGGGTTTCCAACTGGTGGTGCACACAAAAAAGTAAAGGACCCATACCTAATTATGACTAAACATTTTAAATAAAACTGAAATTGCAGTTAGATTCAGAGTAAAAATTTTGCACAGCCTATGTCAAGTAGCCATGTGATGGGCTCCATCAGTCACTCACCTTGTTCTGGTCCATGGAGTTGGAGGAGAGAGCCCCGTCCTGCTCTCTCATAATGTAACTCAGGATGATATGACTCTTCTTCTGGAGTTCAGTCACCAGCTGCCGAGAATGTTCCTCCAAGAACTCGAGCTTCTCTGTTTTTCGAGCATTGGCCCTCTGTAGCTTCACGATGCGTTCAATGAGCGCCTGACGGTCTGGCTCTATCGGCGGGCTCGGCTGTAAGGGAGGATAAAACACACTATTGAGCCTTGAAAAGGATGGATTCTTTGAATTCTTTAATCTCAAGACGATATTCATGATTTGAAAATACAAACAAATTAGAATTGGGTTGAGTAATTATTTTTTTTAATTTAGAATTTGAACCATCATTTTATTTATGAATTCTAAATCGTGAATTAAAATTAGAATAATTAAACCAAGATAAGTATAAGAGGTTAGTTAACTTCCCTAAATTGTAGATGGACATATGGGCAGATATATGCCATCATTTGATCAGTCCAGTAGTCATGAAGAAAATGTTGGAAATAAATTATGTGGGGAAAAGAAAGCAGGGAAGACTAAGAAAGAGATGGGAGGAGCAGATAACATAAAGTGTTCAAGTGAGAGGAGAAGAATGGAAGAAATTAAAGAAAGAAGAGTGGTGGAAGGATAAAGGAAGATGGAAGCATTTTACTAAACCGATCCGGTCACAGGCTGGAAACAGTTGATGATGTTGATGATGATTAGTCATGAACTAGTGTTGAATCTTTTTGTATCTTTTGTATTGTCAACTCTTAAATATACCCTGAATAATATCTTTCACTCTCACTGTCTGACTTCCAAGCCACCATTTATGAGTCAGTACAGATTGTCCCTTCAAACATTTTGTTTCTCCCTAAACAGTAAAACACTACCCCCTTCTAGCCCTTCTCCTTTATACTGACAATCTCTTCCCTGTCACCAAGTGATAGAACAGAACAAATAACATATTAGTGAACTTAAAACTGATGAGTAATCACTATAACTCATTGTGCCTGCCATAATCTCAACCATTGTTAATCAGCATATGACCAGCCCTAATTACAATGAATTCATTTAAAAAAAGAGGTAGGGATGTGCAATAATTTGAATTAAAATATGAAAAAATAGTTAAATCTTCAATCTATTAATTTTTTAAATCCTCAAATCTCAGAATTCAAAAGGCCCATTCTTTAATTATTTTGATGTAATTTGAAATGTTGAACAAAAATTTATTTTTAAGCTATTATGCTGCTTAATGGTGGCTAGGCCCGACATAATTTTGGGATAAATTTAACAACCAGAACCTGGACCATTAATATACCACTTGACTGATTGCTATACAAATTCATTAGAAAAAAAAAAAAATTGCGTTACTATTTCTGTTCTCTAATGCAATTTAAGGATTATGCAATAAAACAAACCTTTTGTGTCTACTTTTTTTTAAAAGAATCTGATTTAAGATTTGTATGTAAATTGAAAATTTGGATTTCGGATTTAAAAAAAATATTGGATTCAATCCATCTTCAGTAGTAAAAAAAATATTATGTACCTGCCCTAGGCCGCTACTGTCAGTGGAATTGGCAATGTTGGGGGCAAATGCTGCCTCCACGGTGTTGAGGGAGGAGCAGGAGCTGGTCCGAGAGTCGTGCCCCAGGGAGTTGGTGCAACTTGATGCTTCATATGCCTCTAGGCGCTTGCGGGTCTGCTGAAGCTCCCGGGTCAACTCCTTGGGAGGGAAAGCACCACAAGTATCAGGATAGAGACAGGTCACTCAAATCTATTAATCCTTTGAGAAATTAAAAGATTGAATGTTCCAGCGGAAGCTTCCAGCTTTTGTGACTACGACGATTTAGTACAAAATGTTCAATGCAACTTCCTAAAAGAGGAAACCATAAAACAGAAAAGTGAGAGCAAGGAAAATTGTAAGGAATAATAGGACACTTAGATAGGAACATGCAAAAGGAATAACATTAACATAAAGGTAATATGGTTATTCAACCTGTTCAGAAACCGTAATAAATTAGTTTTGGAACAGGTTAAATAACCATAGCATCCCCAGATTCACCTGGAATATTTCACAGCACCATGTCATGTTCTTGGATCTGGAACTGAACCTTCATGAGGAAAACATAAACAATACAGCCATCAACCTAACAATACCTCAATTTACAAAGCAACCATTCTCTTCATGTAAAGCGCTCTCTACCCTATAGCCTGGCTACCAAAGCCAAACATATATGTTCTGAGGAAGAAGACCTTAACAAGCAATGTCAACTTTTCAAGGCTTTCACAGCCTGAGGATACCCTGAACAAATAGTCAAAAGTTAAATAAACAGAGCCCTATCCAATCAAGAACCTATCAAGAAACAACCTTTCAATGAGATACTGCTCACCAATAATATGACGGACTAGATAACTCAGATTTATCCTGAACACAGGCTACAATAACCTAAGCTCATCACCTCTCACACATAATCTTCTCAACAGTGCTCCAATAATAATATTCAAATCCCCTCCCCCATAAGACTTGGTATGGGAGGTGAAGGAAAAGGAAGTACAAGAACAGCTACATGAATGGAATGAGGATGTGGAATGATATTTAGCATAGGGAAGTGTAAAGCGATGGTAATGAAAAGGAAGAGAATAAGGCCTAGTAAAGCTATAAGTTGGATGAAGTAGAGCTGGTAAAGCTACAGAGTGTAAAATATCTTGGAAGCATGATTGAGGCGAAGGATGAAAGAAGAGAGGATCTAATAAGTATAGAGCAGCAGGGGGTGTTGTGTGAAAGAGATCTACTATGGAGAATATAAATGTTTTATAAGGTATGTTTTGTACCCATATTCACATATGAATCAGAAACATGGACAATGAATGTCAGAAATACTAGGAAAGTAGAGGCCATGGGAATGAAGTTTGTGAGGAGTATTTTAACTGTCACAAAGAGGATTAGGAATGAAGTTATCCGGGAAAGAGTAGAGGTATAAGGAGAATATAATATAGTAGAGGAAGCAAGACTGAGATGGTATGGTTATACAATGAGGAAGAAAAAAAGAGAAAATATCAAAGAGAATAAGGAAGATTAAGTATGTAGAAAAAATATCACAAGGAATACCAAGAAAGAGATGGGAGGATCAAATAACAGAAAGTGTGCAAGTGAGAGAAGAAGACAAAGCGATTAAATTGAGACAAATGGTGGAAGGATAAAGAAAGATGAAGGTATTTTACTAAACTGACCTGAATGGAAACAGTTGTTGATCATCATTATCATCATCCTATTCCACCTTCTTTAATATCAAATATATGTAGTCTAACTATGTTATTTAATGGTGCTCAGTTGTACTTGCGTTGGTAGCGATAAATAAAGCTGCCAAAGTTTAGGTTACTCTTCTATTAAATGAAATATGAGATATTTCTATTAGGAAAACCTCTTTTCGCTTTATAAGGTAATTGTATTATATTTGGAAGAAGGTATAGGAAGGTGGATAGATACATATAAAAGGGATAAATACAATATGGCTTTTACAATGAAAAATAAAACACAGTTCACACTTTACATTGCTGAGGTCTAGGAATTGGGCGGTGATGATCGATTTTCTTTAAGAGGCAACCATTAACTCTTTGTTCCATGGCAGCAATGTAAAGTGTGAACTGTATTCTTCTTTTCATTGTAAAAGCCATATTGTGTCTGTCCCTTTTATATGTTTTTATCCACCTTTTATGAACCTTCTTCCAAATATAATAAAATGAAATATGAGAGTAATTTATCTTTAGAAAATCAATAACATTGCTACTAAACATAAAATACCAAAATGAACGTCAGAGAAGGTCCTTGATTGTAGCGATGAATAAAAATTTCTTTCTTGAAATATATGAGGAAACAAATTTCGCGCCCAAGTTTCAGCAACGTCTGTCCATTTTCCCGAATTTTGTCCTGAAGTTCGGGATCCTGAACAAGCCTACTATTAAATTTATCAACTAAAATAATTTAGGTAACACCTTTGATGTAATCAGGTTGCCCTAAAATTGTGGATAGCTAGCTCCCAAAGCAACTCAGCTGCACTGATGGGTGTAAAAGACTTTACCTTGAGGGCGGCGGCCTGCTTGCGCTTCAACACCTGGTTCTCGCCCTGTTGATCCTCAAGCTGCTGCGCCAAATCATCAGCACGCTGGCTCTTCTCAGCTAGGTGACGCGCCAGTAGTTGGCTTTCTCCCTGCCTCTGTTGCCGTTCCTGTTGCAATGATGTGGTCAGGGCCGCAAGCCTGCTTTCTAGCTCTGTGATCTGTCGCTGCAGGGGTATCAACTCGAGCTCTAGCTGCTGTGCCTGATAGTCACATATACTTAGAAAATATGGTTTGCTGTGTTGAATAGAATACTTGGCTCAATTATTGTTTGGGATTGGTCCTTCAAATCCCTAAATCCACTTGAGATTTAAAAAAATATTTACCTTTTTTTTCTTTCAAATTTTGAATACTGCTTAATGCTGGTTTAACCCAACATATTTATATGATAAACCAAACAACTAGAACCCAGACCATTTATTCACTTAACTGAATGTGAATATACAGTCAAACAAATAATATTTTTAGTTACTACAGTAGATTTTGGTTAATTGGGGCACCAGTTATTTGGAGCAGTTGTTTATTTGGACCTGTCTCGGTGGCATAGTTGACTAACGCGCTGGTCGTGTTGAGCTGCTCGACTGCTGAGGACGGGGAGATCGAGGTTCGAATCTCGGTCGGGTAAAGTAGGGGTGGTTTTTCCTAAATGGTTTTACATTCCCCCTCCACGCAAATGCGGGTTCACTTCCTCTAATTCAACCTTCCTAATTCCTACTCCATTAGAGTAATTAGTACTTAAAGCGTATAACCCAATCGGGTAGTAAGACGCGGTGCTAAATTGTAGTATTGTTTATTTGGGGCCAAATTTTAAGAACGAAAACAAAACAAGTATTTAGCCTCAATTTATTACGCTTATTTGGGACAACTTGCTGTTTATGATTGAACAAAAAACTGTGTGTAGATGGTACAAACGTTCGAAACAAACCGATACATTCCATTCTGATCTAGGTAGGTGTCTTCCTGTATTTGGTATAGCACTGCATTTGAGGCGTACTAAGTCTGACTATGAAACTGGCCCATCCTTATTAATGTGTGACCTTTGCTTGACACAGTCATTATTTTGACAATCTTTAACCTATATATGAACGTTATATGTTTGTTTGCTTTTAACTTTAGGGATTTTTAAATAAATGTTTGTATCAATATAAATTAAGTGCATTGAACTATCTTTAAATGCTACATCTCTTTTATTTTATTAATATCTTTTTCACTGATATGTATTTTTCAGCTCATCGATTAAAATTTCACATAATTGGGGCAGTCGCTTAATTGGGCCAAAGTGATTTAGTCACGATGTGCCCCATTTAGTAGGAATCTACTATATTTATATTTTATATAGCAACTACAAAATTACTATGACATGATTGAGCATTAAAAAAACCTTTCTAATGTGTAAAGGTGAGCCTTTGGTGGTGGTGGTGGTGGTGGTGGTGGTGATGATGATGATGATGATGATAACAACATCTTACTACCTTTTCGGGTTATACATTTAAGTACTAATTACTCCAATGGGCTAGGAATTGAGAAGGTTGAATATAAAGGAAGTGAACCCACATTTGCACAGAGGAAGAGTGGAAAACCATTTTGGAACAAATACCCCCAATTCACCTGAACAAGATTTGAACCTTGATCTCCCTGTCCTCGGCAGTCTAGCTCAACCTCATACTTAAAGGATTTGGATTTGATAGGAGCATGTTGATGATGATGATGATGATGATGATGATAATAGTGGTGATGGTGGTGATGATGTTTCATAAGTAATAAGGGAATTTTGATTCTAGAAAAAGTGGATTCAGAATCATCTTTAATTAAAATAATCAAAGGATAAACCGGTTTAACTTAGTAGTGGGATATAGGAAACACATGAAATTTTAAAAATTAGAGATGAGCCACTTGAATCTTTAAGTCCACATATTAAACAAGTTTAGGTTTAACTGGTACATCTTTTAGTTCAATTCGAGGGATTTTTCTTTATTATTACTGTTCCTTATATAATCCAACAACTTAGCTTAGTCGGTAGCATGTTTACCTGCTGAGATAAGGTTCCCGGGTTTGATTCCCGGCATGGCCAAAAAATTTATCAGTGATAAAATGTGGGTTTACCCTTTCACATTGATAAACTAACGGCCGGGAACTGGATGTTGGGCCTGTCCTAGTCTTAAGTTAGATTATAAGACATATTAAACTATGAAAGGCCTAGCAAGTAGGTGGTGGAAAATATATATGGCTTGAATAAAAAACTGACCCAGACCTCAGGCTGGAAACAGTAATGGATGTAATTAATATTTCTTATATTATAATATGTTTCTATTTAGGTATATTGTAGAGTTGGGTCAAATCCACTAGTTTATAAATACAAATCTTCATTTAAATTTTGAATCCAATACATATAATTTAAATCTGAATCTTGGAAAAAAATAAAAATCTCAGAGGAAATATAATGGAATAATATAAAATAAAAATAGAAACTAAATGTTAAATAATTTTCTCATAATCCATTCATTATAACATTCCTATTACAGTTAAGTGTTAAATTACTGGCCTGGGGCCTCTTTGTCCTAGAATTATGTTGGTTCCAAGCCACCAATAGGCAGTATTAAAGCTCTAAAATAATATTCAATTTGAAGTTTTTTTTAAGGATTTGAGTCTCGAATTTGTTGATATTTCCTCAAATTCCAAAATCTTGAATATCCTTAAAAATTCGAGGGATTCAAGAGTTTGTCGGTTCCATCCTTAGTATACTGTTTAACAATGAGGAGGCTTAGTTTATACATGATTATACAATAAAGAAAATTGAAAATATAAGGGAAAGATATACTAATTAAGTGAAAAACGGATGAAGAAATCTAACATAGAGAAAGAGGCTATATGAGGGAAGAATTCAATGCATAAAGGACACATCATCTTCCTTTCTTCTTTCTTCTATCTTCAATAGTATAAGTAGTCATATACACATTTAAACACGCTGATATTTCAGCATTGATGCCTTTTTTTGTTTGACAATTTGTGCTTGTTTGTTTCTATTTGTGTTTAAATAAGTGTGTGACTACCACTACTATAGAAGACAGAAGAACGGAAGAAGATGTCATCTTTGTGCATTGGATTCTTCCCACATTTTTCCTCTTTCCCTAGGTGAGCTTTCTTCATCAGATTTGCACTTATTAGATTTTTCTATATATTGCCATTCTTAAACAAATGTCCTCTTTCAGGAAATTGTGTTGCGTGTTTCACACTCCCTCGTGAAGAGTTCTAATAGAATGAAATATAGACTAAAGAGATTAAGATCTGATTGCCAATTTTTTTCCCAAGAGGCAGCCATTGCCGCTTTGTTTAGTGGCATTAATGTATTGTTAAGTGTCGGCTGTGTTACTCTCATAATTGTAAAAGCCACATCGTGTTCGTTGCTATTATTTGTTCTTTCACACTTTCCTGTACCTTCTTCTGTGCATGTACTTCAAAGAATAAAAATAGGGGTGTGCAAAGTCCACTTTTTCAATTTGAAGCGAACTAGAATTGAATACATAAAATATTTTCAAAGATGAATTGAAGTTTGAATATTTTTTTTATTAATGATTTTATACTTGAATAAATAATGTGGTTAATTTTTTTTTAACTTTATGCATTAAAATTACTTGAAAAATGTGTTGTTGTGCAATATTTTTAAAAATATTTTGTTTTATTTTTATTCTGATGGATCAAGTTATGATCACAGCTAACAATTCAATTACTTCAAATGTATTTACCTAAATATTAATTTGTTATTGCATATAACAGCCCCAGAATGACACTAATTGACCATAAATTAAGAATTTTAGCTGCCAATATTTTTATTGACTAAATATCAAAGTCAGATTTTTTTTCTAAGTGAAATTGAAACAGATATTTGTTTCAGAGCTAAGTCGAAGTTTTGAAGCTTTTCACACCGCTATTTTCGTATATAGTTTATATGTATATATAAAAACTTTAACTAAGATAGAGAACATGTATATATTCTTTAAACAGCAACTTGTTAGAAAGTTCTGGTACTAGGAAGAAAGTGATTAAGGGTCAAATGGGGTACTGTGGGCTTACCTTGGCCTCAGTGGCAGAGAACTCTGATTGTAGCCGCACGTTCTTGTCGGTGAGTTTCTGTGTGAAGTCAAGGAGCTCCGCTTCCCTCTCTCGACACCCAGCCATATCTTGTTGTAGGTCTGCGTTACTTAGCCTCAAACGCTCTACCTCGCTCTGACTGGCTAACAACTTCTCCAGTTGACTGTACACACACACACAAGATGCACTATTAACTCAGGCATTGTGTACAGAGTATTTTACCCTAAATATAAAGAATGAAATATAATGTGCTAGCTTATTGTTAAAAGTGGATGAACCAGAAAACTTGTACATAAAAATTAAGTTTCAATGAATACATCCAGATGTGGTCAGGTTGTATAAAATTTATTTTTATTACACAAATTTCAAGTTGAACTTCTGTAATAGATCCTATGCATATTGTAAGTCATTAACACAAACAATAATATTTTAAGAGTGCAAACAAATTATTATCATTCAAATCCAGATTTTTAACTTAATTTAATTATATGTAAAAGCTATTATATAAATATTTTAATGGGATGAAAGAAAATATTGAGGGAGGCCTGTTCAATATAAAATTATATTTTGGAGTTGAATCATTAAAAAAAAAAGAAGCAGTATACCAAAATTATCAAGCCCTCTAAATTTTTGTGTTCTGAATTATTTTTTTGAGCAGAGTTCATATTACTAAAACTTGACTCAAACTTGAATTTCCAAGTATTCGCAAACTTATATTTGTCCAAGCAATATTGGATAGGAAATAGTTGAGACAGTACATTAACAAAAAAAACAACAACTTAAAAACAAGCTTTGACAATAGCAGAAGAGAAGAAGAGTTTCAAGTGTTTAAGATACATATTATGTTTTTTTACACCAACTATAATAGTTTTCAACTTAGCCACTAAATCAATTAATTAATTTGCTCCTTCCTCTTAGATACATTTATTAAGCACACCATTAGTCCGTTTGGCTTTCTTATCACTTTTCAATAAGGTGCAAATAATAGAACCAACTTACTACTGTAGCTGTACACGAAGAGCCTCCATCTCAGCCAGTTGTGCACGCATGTCGACTACCTCTTGCCTCTGACTGTCCATGGTAGTTTTGAGCCGAGACAAGTTCTGCTCATACTCCAACCTCTCCTTCTCCAAACTTTGGACCTGAGAAACAAAGACAAAAATATAATGAGGAAAATAATTCCTATGAAAAGTTGTTGTATAGGCATGGGTCATGTTGACTATTCAAAATTTAAAAAATGTTTTAACTTCCCCTTAATCAATGTGAGTGAAGATGTGAAGTTAAGGGATATTTTAAAACAAAATTAATTATTTTAGTTGAATTGTTTTAGTTAGTCACAATATTTTTAGCACAAATAAATAAATAAATTGTTTGTTGAATTGATAACTACAACAATCTAATTACAATACTATGCAGTATTGTATACAGGAATGACTGCATATTGTATGTAGATTACTGTAAAAATTGCATTATACATAGAATACATAAATAAAATTTAATGCGAATAGTAGGGCTTCTGTACTATATATGTACTGTTTAAACTACTGAAACAGCCCCTGTTAATTACTCTGAAGGGTTGGGAGGTATGACCTTGAAGTACCATAGACATTACTATATTGGTTATTTTAGAAACTTGCCTTAGAGGGGGGAAAGCAGGACTGTTCACACTTCATGTGAGACAATGACATTTTGAACATTTCCCACAGAAAATACTGAATATGGACTGGTGTTTTCAATTTTTGTCCTTTATTTAGATATTTTTATGCATAAATATCAGTTTCTAGCAGTGTCTGCATCCATTATTGATAAAGCCTGTTATTGGGAAATTGTTTCACAGGGGACGCCTATGCTATTTTGCCGGAAAAATTTAAAATGTCCGCTATAAAGAAGATACCATTATTAAGGTGTTCGTCAAGGGAGATTGCACTGTACTCACTGGACATATATTTACAGTTAGAACGAGAAAGGTAGAATGTATAGGAAATTTATCCACATTTGTGTGAGAAAGTGAAAACTGATTTAAGAAAAAAATCACTTCAGTACACTTAGCTAAAAATTTAACCTTGAGCTTCTCTTTCAGCGGCAAATCAATGCCGATGAGGACTACACCTTATTTTGCAAAACAATTGAAGTCTTTAAAAAGTTAATAATAAATATTGACCCAAGACAGCCAATGAAATTACTAAACAATGCTCCTACCTTGAACAAGATGGCAGTGCAACTACCTTGAGTGAGATTGTGGTACTACTAACTTGAGCAATATGGTGGTGCAACTACCTTGAACAAGATGGTGGTGCTACTACCTTGAGCGAGATGGTGGTGCTACTAACTCGAACAAGATGGCAGTGCAACTACCTTGAGCAATATGGTGGTGCTACTAACTCGAGCAAGATGGTGGTGCTACTACCTTGAGCGAGATGGTGGCGCAACTACCTTGAGCTAGATGGTGGTGCTACTACCTTGAGCGAGATGGTGGTGCTATTACCTTGAGCGAGATGGTGGTGCTACTACCTTGAGCGAGATGGTGGTGCAACTAACTTGAGCGAGATGGTGGTGCTACTACCTTGAGCGAGATGGTGGTGCTACTACCTTGAACAAGATGGTGGTGCAACTACCTTGAGTGAGATGGTGGTGCTACTACCTTGAGCGAGATGGTGGTGCAACTACCTTGAGCGAGATAGTGGTGCCACTACCTTGATCTAGATGGTGGTGCTACTACCTTAAGTGAGATGGTGGTGCTACTACCTAGTGCAAGATGGTGGTGCTACTAACTCGAGCAAGATGGTGGTGCTACGACCTTGAGCGAGATGGTGGTGCAACTACCTCGAGTGAGATGGTGTTGCAACTACCTTGAGTGAGATGGTGTTGTTCTCATTGATGATGACCTCTTGTTTCTTCTTGAGATTCTCTATCTCTTGTTGCAGCTGAATGCGTGTCTCCTCCTCATGTTCCCATTCATGCCTCTCGATGATCAGTTTGGCTTTCTGCTCCTTCAGCTGCTGGTCTGTTCCGTCCAACACAACACATACACAGTGGCATAGAATTCGAGGGGTTCAATGATTAAAACTTCCGAAGGGTCCAGCCCTAATTTTCACATTTTAGGGGAGCACAAAGCTTTGAATGATCCCACTTTGTTGAGAATATTTGCCAGCTTCGATTTCAAATCTAAAAAAATGTCCAACTTCATCAGTTACAAAGCTTGACAGTAAAAATATTGATATATAATAACACTTATGTTTAATTATTCATTTAAGTGGTGCTATATAATAACAACTATTAATGCTTATATAAAAAAATCTTAATACTTAAGCACTTTTGAATTTTTTCATATTAACACTAGCATTGCATGTTATCACAATAAAGTGACATCAAATTCGAAAGAAAAATATATGTATTTTTGTAATAAAACATTTATAAACTGATATTTTGTGTCTAAAATTTAAGCTTGTACAAAGCATTGATATTTCAAATCCAAAATACAAAGCCAGTTAAGATTAGGACATAATTCAAAGTTAAGAATATTAATATATTTTTTAAAGATTCAAATTGAATATGAAATTTCAATTCCAAATATATATAATCTATAGATTCGATGGAATGTAATTTAAAATTTAAATCTAAAAATCAAACTTTTGAATAATCTAACTTGGACTCCAAATAAAAACATTTAATTGTGTATTGCAGTACATAATTAATTTACCTAAAGTTTGAGTCTTGTTCTCTTGTGATTGTTGGTAGGCCCGTATCATGGCCTGGGAGTCCTGTCTTATTTGTTCACATTCCTCCCGGGACTCTTGCAGCTTCTGCATTGCTTTGCCAAGAGACGCTTGCGCTTCCTGAAATATCAGACTAGTATAATGGGGATCATAGAAAAGAACTGACACAGAATATTATTTTTATATTTGTACTATTAACATAAGGGTTGGTAATGATTTAATATAAGCGGTATGAAGGAGAAAGGTTATCTTAAATGGAATGCATCTGCATTAGCATTGAAGGTAAGAAAAAAATAGCAAAAAATTACATGTTAAAGCCCTTTCCCCCAGTGCACTTTGCTAAGATTTGAGTTCACTACCACAGTAGGACTTAATTTATTTTGTTTATTTCATATTTTTATCCATTATGTTTATTATTCTTTTTACAGGCTCCTATTTATATGCCCTGTCATTACTAATCAATTTTATTTTTCTCCCCCCCCCCCTATTTTTTTGTTTCCTCTTTAATAAAAACACATTGTACATTTCCACACTCCCTCCTGAAGTCGTGATAGAATGAAACCTAGGCTAAAGGATTGAGCAGTAACAATTTATTTTCTTCAAGAGGCAGCCAGTACTTTTGTGTCCAGTGCAGCGGTGTATAAAAAATAAACTGTGTTCCTTTCTTCATCGTAAAAGCCATATTCTGTTTGTTTCTTTAATATAATATAAAATAACAAAGTAAAAAAATATTTGAGCTCAAATAAAATAGTGAGATTTACTATAAAGCCAAGAGAAGCTTTTGCTTATATTAAATTCTTAAATAAAAAAAAACTAAAATAAAAAAAACATTACATGAACTGATAGTAAATTAGACTAAAGTTAAGCTTGTTCTAATATGATTTATTAGTGATGAGCAAGCCACGGATTGAATCTTGGCTAAATGCAATTAGGAAAATGTATCTTTAGGTGTGGATGGAATCTTGAATGCTTGGGAAAAGAATGAGAATTTAGCCACTATCGTAAGTCGGGCAGGATTAGCTATTTCCCATAAAGTTTCAGGCAGGAAACAAAGCCTCCTTCGTTTTATACCAGGTATAATAAGGTTGACTCATCATTGTTAATATAGGTTCATAGACAGCCTTCTTATTTGTTCTGTATTAATCTGTGGAAAAGGGAGTGAGGGTATTTTAACACTTGTAGAGAACCAAACAAGTTGATAGGCACGTGACTCATTGTGCTCTGTCTATAAACTTTATTTGTTAGGTTTAGCATGCAAGAAAGCTTGAAATATTTATATTTAGAGAAGAACAGAGAAATATTCTACTCTACCCTCTTTTGGGGTGTGGAGATTAGGGGGGGAGGAACTAGCTCCCAAAGGTGAGAGTGAAGCTTCAGGCAAGGAGCAGACATTTAAGGGGTAGAGAGTATTTAAATGTTGACAAACCTAGAGAACATTTAAGGGGCATGAACAAAGAAACAAAGTAAACCTTCAAAGGGTGTCAAATCCAGCAAACATTTAAGTGGTTTCAAACCTAAGTAACCTTTAAAGAGTTCCAAATCTAAGTAATATTTAAGGGGTTTCACAACTAAATAACATTTTAAGGTGTTTCAAAGATTTAAAAAAATTAAGAGGTGTCACAAATAAAAATAAAATATTTTAAGGGGTTTAAAGCCTACATAATATTCCAAGGGTTTCAAATCTAGAGATGATTTATGGAATTTCCAACATAGAGCACTTTTAAGTGGTTTCATATCAAAATAAAATGTAAAGGTTGTCAAATCTAGATAACATTTAAAGAGTTTCAAGCTGAGATAACATTCTAAGGGGTTTAAAAACTAAATAGAATTTAAAGGGGGTCAATCTTAGATAATATGTTGCAGTTTCAAACTAAGAGAACATTTAAGAGGTGTCAAACATTATATTTTGTAGTATTTTTTGCACTCCACAAAAAATTACATAAAAAACACTATTTTCAAAAGGAATTAACTAATAAAAATAATTTGTACTAAAACTAACCAATAAATTTGTATTATATGATATTGGTTCAATATTTTGCTATTTGATTCAACAATAAATGCTATTCGCACACCCCTATTTAAGTTAATAATATTAATATTTAGCACCGCGTCTTACTACCCGTTCGGGTTATATGCTTTAAGTACTAATTACTCTAATGGATTAGGAATTGGGAAGGTTGAATTAGAGTGAACCCGCATTTGCGTGGAGGGAGAGTGGAAAACCATTTAGGGAAAACCACCCTCAGTTCACCCGACCGAGATTCGAACCTCGATCTCCCCATCCTCAGCAGTCGAGCTCAACACGACAAGCGCGTTAGCCAACTACGCCACCGAGGCGGGTCCTATTTATGTTATTATGTTATTTTATTATTTATATTTTGTTCCTCATGCATACTGCACAATTCTGTAATTAAATGTGAATGGCCAGAATGGGTAGTAAGGTGCGATTTAAAAAACATATTCTTTCGGAAGAAGCTAGTTTTTTCTGTACACATACAATGTTTTTTTCCATATACTTACAATATAAATTTGAAATGAAAAGACCTAAATTTATTTTTCAAAAGTTAACTTCTTTGAGAAAAACATTTAACCCAAATTCAGAAGTTTGGATCAATAAAGTCAATCCTGCTTCAGCAAGACTGTTATCGAGGTTATTTTAGAGCATTTTGAGTACCTTATTTGCATCCATTTCCATGTGAAGCTTGTTTTGTGTCCACTTGATTTTGATTTCTCGTGATCTCAGATCTTCCTTCAGTTTTTCATTTTCTTTTTGAAATGTTGTTGACTCATGGCACTGAAAAGCACACTCATATAATAAGTGGAGAAACAACAACATACACACACAAAGTTTATAAGTTGTTAAACCAAAATTAATTCGAAAAATCAATCTCGATCATTCTAGATTAAATGTTGTTAATCCCCAAGTTAATTTTGTTAGTCCTAAATATCTCATTTACTTTTCAGTCCATCCACAATTTTTACCAACTAATCTAAGAACACCAGAGGATGAGTTTTGGAGTGAAAACAGAAAACCACTAATGGGGTAAGAAACAATCCACAAAGTTGATATTGGGTCTTAACATTCTGGATTGATCTTTTCTTGTCAAAATCGGAGCAGCAACATTGATGGTTGTTCCCCCTCTGTTTACAATAACATTTTTTGTACATTTTACTTCAATTTTTCAAGAAATTTTCATGCCTTTTTTTTCTTCTTACATTGTAAAAAAAAGTCAAATTTATGTATTTTTTTATTATTATATAACTTTCTACAAAAATTTAGGGCACTTCATGACATTTCATTACAATTTCCTTTGAATTAGCTAATTCACTGAGGTTTACCTGCCATCATGGTTTTCCAGTGCACTCACAATATAAATGCGGGAAGAATAATTTAGAAAATATAACCATATCTATTTGTAGGTCAACAATAACATTCTACTCAAATTATTAGGATTATTCCATCAGTATTGATAACAAAAGTAACGATTGCATATAACATTACTTGATGTATGGATATATGAGAGTAGTTTTGGTAAGTGGATTTTTTTTAAATTCCTACCACGTTTCTGCTATAAAAGTGTTCTACACACAAAATCAAATTAATTAATAAAGTTTAGGTAACACTTAATATCAAGTAGTCATTTCACAAGGTAGCACAGTAGGCAATCTATGCCACAAGTTAATGTACTTTATGAACACCTTATTGCTTGGATCAGTAAAATTTTCACACATCACAAGTGATTAAGAAACAATAGTACAGTAAATACCCCATACTGTAAAACAAAGAACAGGACTAATCAACTCAGCAATAAACAAACACAAACAGTACCTGGTCTAACTTCTTTCTCATTGATGGAATTCAGATATTTATAAACTTTCTACACATAGCATAACCACAATTTCCTAAAACAGTGATGAGGTATTCTGTGGTTGCACATAAGCCACGAGTGATAAAAATATTTAAAATTCCAGATTTGTTATCCATGATATTAAAAGGAGTTCAGGATTTGTTACATCAATGTTTTATGTTAATAGTAAAACTTATTTAAAAATTAAAATAGCTACATGAAAAAATAGGAAGAAACCAATATATTGCTCTATCTACTTTAAGTCTATTAGGATTAATAATAGCAATAAATTATCTTTTTTTCATCTTTTAACTTTTTTAGCACTGTCTTAATAGCTGTTCAGATTATATGCATATGTGCTAATTACACTAATGATCCAAGGATGAGGAAGGTTGAATTTAGAAGAAGTGTACCCACATTTGCATGGAGGAAGTGTGGAAAATAATTGTGAAAAAACCACCCTCAGTACACCTGACCAGAATTTGAACCCCTAACTCCCTGTAATCAGCAGTCTAGTCCAACACAAGAATGACACCTTAGACTATGCTGCCACCGAAGCAGGTTCCTTCTTTTAACTCATGCCTTATTTAAAGCATTATTATTTATGTGTTTGTTCTTATAGTAATAATACTAAAGAATGTCAGAATATTCAGTGAGTAGGAAATCTAATATTTCAAATACCTTTGAGATCAGTATGCTTTTGTATTTCTAATTATTTATATTAATATATAAACATATACATATATAATTAAATATATATATATAACATTATATGTATTAAACATTTTACTAAGCATTAAGTTAATTTAAAAAAAGTATTATGTATATATACATAATTTTTTTTTAAATTAACTTAATGCTTAGTAAAATGTTTAATACATATAATGTTATATATCTTATATATAAAATTCTCGTGTCACAATGTTCGTTCCTGTACTCCTCCGAAACGGCTTGACCGATTCTCATGAAATTTTGTGAGCATATTGAGTAGGTCTGAGAATCGGCCAACATCTATTTTTCATACCCCTTAGTGATAAGGGTTGTCCACCCTTAACATTTTTCTATAATTTTTAGACATTTTTTTAATATCTTTATTTTTTTTATTATGTCGCATTAAAAAATACATACAACCCTAAATTTTTACCCTTTTATCACCAACCCCTATTTTTTAATAGCCATTTTAGTAATTTAATCATTTTTCATCCCCGGTCGATAACTGATCAATCGTCATTTAATTAGTTATCCCCGCCAGTTGTCTACAGGTGTCACTTCTGACCCAGTAAACAGCACGGAGTAGGGATGAGAACGAAGCCGGTCTCCTGTTTCTCTCACACAATAAGACTTCTCTCACTCCCTACACAGTTGTCGGCCATCATTATTGTTTATGCATCAAGTGTAGTAGTAACGTTGACAATTATTATTTTGCTATCTCAGTGTAACTCTCATATTAACTATTAATCATTCCTATTTTATTAATAACTAGAAATTACTTAAAAATTATTTATATGGCAAAACAACGTTTGCCGGGTCAGCTAGTATATATATATATATATAAATAATTAAATACCTATCTTGATTTGTTAATAGCCTAATCTATAAACATATTTTTTATTGTACATTGTGTATTACTACCCGCCTGGAATATTTGTATATTATTTTACACTATTGAGGTAGGGATAAAGTGTGTGGAGGTAGATTTGGAAACTATTTAGTAAAAACCACCCAACTATAATTTGAGCCTCTGTGACTTTTGTTATATTGTTCAACTATTTTTTGTTAGTATGTTGAATATCTATATCAGCAAATTATTATAAGGGGTAGGTATTGGAAGGGCAACTTGGAGGAAATGCACACGCATTATCATAGAGAAGGGATGGTAATACACTTCCGGAACATTTAGACAAGATTAAAATTTTGACCACTGACATTCCAGTATATTATAAGCCTGATGCCTTAGACCAATTGACCATCAATAGGTATTAAAAGCTATTCTACAATAAAAGAGGAAACTCTAGAAGCTTTTTAAAGTTATTTATAGTAGCTGTAGTAAGCCTTTTAGGACATTGTCTGACATTTTAATTATTTACTCAATTATAACGCACACTTTGATTTTCAAAACCTTGAAACCAAATAATCTGTTGTCATACGTCACCCTTCACATGTCATCCATCTTGTGTATAGTTCATTTTATGAAATCAACCAATATACTGCTGGAACGAGTAGCCATACAGTAAGCACTGGAAATAGAGGGTGGGGGGATAGTTTTATTGGAAGTTGCTAGTTCTTTATTTATGATCGCTTATAGTTTTATTAAATATATTTAATCAATATTTTCCTTATCAATTTAAGTGTTGGTAACTTTAACTTAACCATAATCTACTCTTTTTTTTAAAATCTGAGAACTGTTAGAAAGGTTAGTGATTTGATGTCTATCAAATATATATTTCCTCTCTTTCTCTCTCCTGTAAACTATTTACCTATATATGTTCAAAGCATCGCCACCCGCACATCAAAACACTGCCATACAATTTTTTTAATGCTTTGGATCTTAGAGCTATCGCACTAATTACACTACCATAGCTTATTTAAAAAGAAAACAAAATGAGGATACATTTTTTTAATCATCCAGAATGTATCTAATGATTCAATAAAAATCAGTAAGAGTAAGCAGACAAGAGGGGGGTAAAAACATTTAGCGTACTGGTACGAGAATGAACCCCAGCCTCCTGGATCAAAACCAGGAATGTAGACAGATGCAACGATCCCAATGGTTACATACCTTGCTGTCCAACATCTGACAAACTCGAGTCTTGTCTGCAGTAAGACTCTTCAGTTTCCCAAGCAGCAGCTCCTTCTCCTTGCTGGTCTCCTTTAACCTCTTCTCCAAAGTCTCCCGCTCCTTCTTCTGATCAATAACTTCCTTCTCGCTCACAGCGTACCTCACTACCATTGCCTCCTTCTCCCTAGTGGCCGATTCGCACAGCTTCATCAGCTATACACAGGTTAGGGATCATTACCAAATATAAACTTAATTTTCAATTAATATAGGAATACAATATTATTTATTTTAACAATACATTAAAGAGCGGTTTGACAACACTCTCACCCACACTAGTGGACATGCAGACAAAAGAAATTCTCTTATTTTTGTGTATGATTTTCTGTTCGTCCTTATTAGTCTTGGGGTTAAGTGCTTCCCTCAATACCCAATGTTTGTGGGTTCAAGCCCAGCTGGAGTTGACAGAGTTTTAATGAGTGATAAAAATCCATAGTAAAACTTATTTTAGAAGGGTAAAGTCATTGGCCCCATGTCGATTGTGGCATGTAATCTAAAAGAACCCTGAAAGGTATGTGAGAAATACCTTTCCTGGCAAAATTGGTGGGCCCTTTTGCTCTTTCTTCTAGAAACTCTCGTGTGCTGATATAATTGGTTCAGAAAGTGCACATACAATAACCCAAATAAATATATAAATAAATGGTTTTCTGAAGACGGCAGAGGTTCAAATCCTGAATGTGTAAACTTAAAATGTTCCTAAAGTGTTTTACAACTTCCCTCCCAACAAATGCCATGTAGTATAAATGTGTGGAGAACCCAAACAAGTATGGTGCATGGATACAAAAGTAGAATCAATGTTGTGCAAAAGCAAATGAGATGATGAATGTAGAAGTGTTGCATGTGTATTTGGAAGTGGAAGAGGGGAGGGAACATTATGATTCTAAAAGGTGAGGCAGGATAATTCCAAGAGTGTGTGATATGAAAATCAACCTGCCTAAGAAACCCATTTTAAATATATCAGATAAGCAAAACAAATAATAGCCATATTTTAAGTAGTAAAGATAATATATTTCACAAGTCGTCACAAATTTTTAGGATAAATTAATCCACTAAAACATTTATGTAAAAAATGTGCCAAGTTCTTCGCCGCAAAAATCCTTAAATTAATCAGCTTCAAAAATGAGTGAGGACTGCCAAGTTAAAATTCTCTTAAATCTATCTAAGTGCGTTAATTTGGCACCATGCAAACCGGTCGACAAACCTTTAAAATGCTAAAAGATACAAGTAGTCAACACGAGTAGGTACAACTGGTCGACAAACTTAAGTATAGGAGGTACAAGTGGTCGACAGAAAAGCGGTCAACACGAAAGAGCCAGGTACAAAACGTCATGATGGATTCAGTTAAGAAGGGACCAAGTAACCGACAAGTTAATACATTACGAACCAATTGCTCAACAACGGAATTATAAATGGAAGATAATATGGAAAATAAGTTATTATTAATCTTTGAAATATAATAAAATTATATACTATGTTTTCAAAAGTTCAAATACATTTTTTGTGTGTTGCTAGAGTTTTTACTTTATGTTACGTGAATCCTGATCACACTCTTTATAATTTAAGTTAACATTAAGTTGAGCATGATCCCCACATCATCTACTGCAGTGCTATCAACGTCGGTGGACAAATGTTTAAGGCAATAGGCAGAATCTCTGGCGAAGGGTCGATCGGGGTTTGAATCTCAGTCTAGTCTAATAAGGGTGTTGTTTCTGTTTTCTAAAGGTTTTTGATTCACCCTCTATGTAAATTCTAGTACACTTCCTCTAAATTCCACCTGCCTCCTTTTTACTCCATCAGTGTAAATATTTGGATAACCCGAACGGGTAGTAAAATATGGTGCAAAAATACATTGAAAATAATCTCTGAAGTGCTGCCTAGGTGATCTCCTAGAGATGATCCAAAAGTATTGAAAAGATTTTAATCAAGTCCACAATTATTCCATCATAACATTTTCTTAGTTTTATTTGATATTGATTAAATGTTCCAACAATACATTTTTAATGATAAAACAGTATATTTCTTTTAAGTATCCCTTGTTTACGAGAGGTTAGGTTACCATGCATGGTTACACTATTGCGCAGTTTAAAAGTTATGGTCCTAGTATAGTTCATCAAGATCAGACTGCTACTTTTTAGGGTAAGTTCAAAGGTATTTGCCTGGAACTATGAAAGAATTACTTGATAAAATCAACTCCAGATTTTTTGTTATTATTATTATTGAGTGTTCTATATGCTTTTTTCGAACACCCTGATTATATCATCAGACAACTTCAAATTAGACTAATACTATTAAAACCCAACATTCAGTCCCCCATCCAACAATTTGCCAACAATAAATCTTTGATCAAGCGGGGAATGGAAACAGGGACCCCAAGCTAATCTGGCACACGCACTACTGATTGTCATAAGGTGTTTGACTAATGACCATCAATTCGACCAAGATTCAAACCTCAAACTGATTATTAGAGGTGAGAAAGTGTAATGAGAGTATAACTCTATTAGACCAACCAACCACCAGTGTTTTTCAACCGAAAGTATATTATGGTATCATAAAGGACCGTATTTCACATAAAATAATATTTTCAAATACTTAACATATTCTTGGAAATTGCCAAAAGATTCATTCTATTGAATAAACCAACCAAGTAAATTTACTCACATATGAATGTAAAATTGACTAAACGCTGTACTTATTTATAGCCAATGATATTAATTTTTATGTGAATGGGATGAGCTGACACAACTCTTCAATTTTCAACCCTACAACTGTCTTATAATGATAGTCTTCAAGCCCCAACAAAGCGTAAATCGTGTTTCCCACTCCGCAACTTCAAAACGCCACCAAACATAAATGAGAGGTGCAATTGATCCGTAGTTATTTTAAAATAAATTCGAACTAATCTTATAATTTCTTTCACATAATATACCCATGTAAAATCAAAAGAAAAAAGTTTCGAACCAGACAACTTTTTGATATTTTATTTTAAATGTTTCAAGAGTTATAATATGTTTTTTAAACTTTGTGTAAAATATATTAATTTCAGACTCTGCAGGCGTTATTCATGTTTATTACCATAGACACCATAAAATTATTGACTTTACTACACTATTATAATGAAACTTTTGATGTGATATATTTTGAAAACTCATGAAACTGAGGCACAAAGTGAATTTTCATAGTTTGTAAAAACTAAGTTTTTTTAAGTTTATATTGCTTTTACTAGATGCATCAATGAATGTTATATAATAGAGAAAATTAATTTATTAGAAATAACTATGTTCGTTTTTAGGCTAAAAAATTGTAACTCCGCTTGGTAAAGAAAGGACAGCGCTAACGATGAAGCCAAAGTGTTAGAAAGAGATGGTAAGTGTCCATTATAGCCTGTGCTGCAATTTAAGTGGGGAATGACCTAAAGGTTCTAACGTACAGGAGTTTAAAAATTACTCTTTGTAAGATGTGGAGCTAATAATAATGACTGGCCTGCTGAAGATGGGGATGTCTGGGTTCGATTTCAGTTGGGTGCAATGAGGGTGGTTTTATCCTAAATAATTTTCCACTCAAATGTAGGTGCCCTTCCTTTAAATTCAACCTTCCTCATCCTTAAACTAGTAGTGTAATTAGTACATGGGTGTATAGCCTGAACAGGTAGTAATACACAATGCTAAAAAAAATATTGTCAACTGAAATGTATTGGAATGTTACAAAATTGCTTAAAAATTGAAATAGTTTTTAATATTAAACTTTAATGAAGTCAGATTTGTTATTTTATTAAATAACTTGTTAAAGCATAGATTCCAACATTATTATATACTTTAATAGAACCATTGGGTAATCCATAAAAATACCATGTTATTTTATGAAATAACGGATTACAAACTTTAGCTTTATTAGAAAAAAATTATTTACCACAAATATCTCATTAATGTAAAGTAGTGTAACTTAACATATATTTTATAGATACGACCTACAAATATGCCTGGCATTTTTAGTTCAACTAGCAAGATTATTAACTGTTTGATTCTTTGTATTATATACACTTTTTACAATTATCTATTGTTTATGATTGTATATATAATTTTTATAAAAATTCAAACAATTCTTCATCACTCATCTACTGAGTTACTCTTCATTGCAAGTACTGTTCTTAAGTTTTAGACTATTCTAAAAGGTAGCTTCTGGTTTCCATGATAAAAAAAAAACTAGAAAGGAATCCCGTCCCAATTTATTGTTCTTAGTGAACATGTCTGCATTTAGGTGCACCCCTAACCAAACTTCCCCTTTTACAGAAAAACTAAATATTTAGACAATTACTTTAAAGGGCATAAAATTACCTATACTATAGATATTTTTCTAGCTCAAACCATAGTAGGAGACTTCACCTGGACTGAAAGATAGCGCACAAATAAAATACTAATTTACTAACAGAGAAGATTTGGAGGTTTGCACTAAACACGTGGTTTCCCAAAGGGATCTTTAAATAATAATCCGCCTACAAAAATGAAATATTTAGAGTTTATTAGTTACAAAACACAACATTTTACTATTAAAAGAAGAAAAGATTTACATTTACCATGATTTTACCAATTTGTTACATTATTTAACAAAAGATTTCTTTAGTAAAAGATAAGAGAAAAACGAATTAATAATGATAGAAATAGCACCTAACCATAATGTCTAGTGCCATTTATGATTATAATTTAGAACATGTATATAGGATCACGACAAATACATAGTAGAACACAAAAACAAGTTCCCCTTGTAGCTAATGGTAGTGTTACACAAAGATTTTAAAAAAAACAACCAAAAGGCAAAATTAGGGAAATAAAACTACACGAACCTTTACCCCATAGTATCAAAAATAGAAAATAAAGCGACTACATGCTAAATTTATGACCAAAACCCCACAAAAGAAACAAGAGAAAAATTTAGCGCCTCGCCTCAATCAGGTCCGGGAAGAGAATGGACGAGATAATGGCATAACCTCCAACGACAGGAAGTTGTGTGTCAGGAGAGGCCAATCAGAGACACGAATGCAAGACAAAAAAGGACCAATGGCATTATAGTTATTACCGCTGACCTTTACCAAATACATTGAAACTAAATATAAGGAAAAGGAGCCAAAAAAGGGGGAAAAAACCCTTTAGAGTTAAATTAATTACATTAAAAATATGTACATAGAGATTCAATTACTAAGAAAAGATTATTAAGCAATCTAGTTCTATTTATTTCCGCCCAGATCGCCACATACTGAGAAAGAAATACAGACACCATTTTTAGTCCAATCTTTGCCAGACAGGCTTTGCTACTTGCCACTACCAGAAGATTCAAGGTCAATTGAACACACAGTCAGTCTACATATGTAAATATCAGTACACTCAGCTATGTTCAAGTCTAAAAGCACAAACAATGAATGTAAATTGTTCTATAAACAAATCTCAGATGGAAGTTGAGAAAAGAGGGACATCTCTTTTCAGCAAAGAACATAACAATCATTATTTAATTTATTTTGGGTATTTAAAGTGCATCTCAAACTACTGATAATATTAGCACACTAGAAGTTATATGAATGAGAGAGAAAGGGTTATCTATTTTGCTGGGGAAGGTTTTTTTCCACATGCCTTCCAGGGTTCTTTTACATGTCAAAATTGACATGGGACCAACAACTTTACCTTTCTTCTTATTATTAGCATCGTGTATTACTACCCTTTCGGGTTGTACACACTTATGCTAATGTGAAATGGTAGGGTGATTGTGAGAAGAAATGAGGGACTTACAGCTTAACGTGGAATCTGAACCACGGTGGAGGAGGCATTCCACACATTCATAAATTTTGATTAATACATGTCTTGTCAGAGGTGAAGGAAGGGTTTGGCAATCAGATAAATCTGTGCCGGGACCGAGGATTGAACCCCGGAGCCCCAGCACTGAGGTCCAATGCCTTAACGCTAAACCTCCAGGTCACCTTTTACTTCTTTTCAATATATAAATGATATATATATGAAACTATTGGTTTGATAAAAATATATATTTCAAATAAAGATTTTTAAAATTTGTTTAAGTACTTCAACTTTACAATGATAATTTATTTGGTATCTCAAATAGTTGAAGAGAGATTATATAAATTGGAAATTTCCGTTTCTGTTGCCATTTTGTTTTCAAAGTTAAACAGTGCCTAATTACAAAATTGAATCAAAATTACTATAGAGGAATTTAAGAAAATCAATTTTGACTTTTTTTTACCCTTTAGTAAACTACTATCAGAAAAAAATTATTGAAAATCCGCCTCTGTTAGATTCTGTCCCGTGGTCTCTACTATAAGTGTGCAAAGATACAACTTTATAGGTCATCTGGGGGCCTCTGGAGGGCGGGGTAAGACTCTCACATACAAATTCTATTTAGAGATAAGATTAAAATACAAAATAGTTATTGGTACGATGAACTCTATTATTTTACCTGTTCTTTTCCGTTTCATAACTTTGTTGTAGAGCACTTTGTTTATTGTTGGTTACTTGGCTCACTCTTATCTGGAGCCATCATAATTTTTGTCTACCTAGTCCTTTCGTGTTGACTACTTTTCTATTGACCACTTGAACCTCCTATACTTCCGTTTGTCGACTGGTTGTACTTACTCGTGTTAACCACTTGTACCACCAAGCCTTTCAAACATTTGTTTACATTTTGTTGGCCACTTTTCAATCGATCAGTTGTACCTACCCGTCTCAACCCCTTGTACCACCTAGCCTTCCAAATATTTGTTTTAATTTTGTCGACCACTTTTATGTCAACCACTTGAACCTCCTATACTTGGGTTTGTCGACCAGTTGTACCGACTCGTGTTGACCACTTGTACCACCCAGCCTTCTAAATGTTTGTTTACATTTCGTCGACTGCTTTTCTGTTGACCACATGTACCAACTCGTGTCGACCACTTGATCCCCTCAATATTACAAGTTTTTGTCGACCACTTGTACTGCTCCCCGCTAATTTGATTTTAAGTTTCTAGTTAAAGTGTATAGGAAAAGTTTAACTAGCGACTTAAAATCAGATTAGTGCACTTAAGATAGACAAGAAGTGATAAGTTATTTAAAAAGACATTACAAGTTGAACTTGGAACTCTTTTATATCTAACTCTTTTCGAGGCTAAATAATTATAATTTAAGGATCTTTTTGTACAGAGATTGGCATGGTTTTTACATAAATTTTTTGTGGATATGTCCTATCAAAATTAAACATAGGCCATACACTTGTGGAATCTACTTATGAAGACCTTTAAAATAATGTGCTCCTTGGCTGTGATAAGAATTAAAAAAGTCTGTTCTTTCTACTATACCCTACACCCTCTTTCCCCCATTTTTTTGGACCATGTTGAAGTTGAGATTTTGTATTTGCCCCCTTGCTTTATATCCTATATGCAAATTTTCAAATCTATATGTTGACTGGAAGTACACTATAGGTCTTGATGATTGATGAGCACATCAGTGAATCCTTAAATAGGCATCTTTTAATTTATCTGTTTCACAAGCTGCTTAAGCTAGAAACTTCAACTTTGTAACGATGACTGAAATAGTTCATCTTAACAGGATGTTCCCTTTTTACGTTCATATCATTTTTAGAGAGAAACTAGAAGGGAATGGGGGTAAATATGACCCTTCAGCTGCCCATTTTTGGAAACCATGTTGAAAAGTTTATATTTTGTATTTTATCCTTGGTTTACATCTCAAATGCAATCTCTATGACGATTTTCAAGGTTTTATGTTGTCTGTGAGTATCCTAGAGGTTTTGATTATCAATGGTTGAGTGAGTGATTGAGTGAGTTAGTTAGTCCTGATGAAATAAAGGTTTCTTAAGGTCTTGTATATCACTAACCACTTGAGTTATAAACTTCAACTTTGGAAAGAAGACTAAAATAGTCAGTGTAACAAAGTGTTAAATTTTTTTGTTCCTATCATTCTTTGGAGCCGAGTTAGAGGGGGGTGAATGTAGCCTGAGTTGTATTGTATTAAATGTGTATGGCGATGATGAATAACTTCGCTGGTGTACTGCCGTGGCCTCCAGGGTATGAAAAATTACCTTATCTATTTTTTGTTCTAGTTCAACCTTCAACTGAGTGAAGTTCCTATTGGACGCCTCTGCTTGTTGTTTTGCCTGCTGAAGCTCATTTTGTTGTTGACCAATTGTTTTCTCCAGGGTTTCCAGCTGGACCAGGTAGATGTCATGAGATCGGTCTGCTTCCAATCTTTGATTCTCCGCCTCAAGCCTGTAATAATTATTTTAAACAATACTGCACTGTGATAATATGAATAAATTAGGATTACATTTAAAAACAATAATTTATTGTTACGACCTACTTCAGTCACCGCATAGTATAAGCCGCATAGGCCTAAAGCAGCGGTTGCTTAACTATGGCCTGCAGGTCAAATCCGTCCTGCCGACTTGTTTTATCTGGCTCACAAAATATTTAGCAAAGAAAAAATTGTGTTCATAAAAATAGACTAATAACTAATTACTATATATATAATATAAAGTTGAAACATTTTGCTTGATATTTTTTACAAACCAGCCACCAATTCTTTCTTAAACCCATATTGCCCGCAGTGTCCAAAAGGTTGCCGGCCCCATTGTCTAAGGTGTCACTCTCGCAATAGTAGACTGCCGATGATAGGCAGATCAGAATTCAAATTCTAATCGAGTGTAATGAGGGTGATTTTTCCAAAATGGTTTTCCCCTCTCCCTATATGCAAATGTGAGTACACTTCCTATAAAATCATCTTTACTCGAATAGGTAATTAGTCACTGTGATAATCAAAATAATCAAAAATTATTGTTACTGTGTTTCAAAATAATTGGAGGGAAGGTTGAAAAAACGTGTAAGGCAAAAGCTATCAACCATTCATTAATTTGGGAACTCCAGATTTTGCCCTGGCATCAAAGTCAGTTACCCTGCGAATATATTTAATTTTTGCACAGCTTATTGTTACATTTTAATTAATTATCCACAGTGTTGGTGTAGGGTTGACGAGTAGAGAATTTAGAGGAGAATAATGTCCTCATTAATTAATGGAGTGAGAGCGGGAAACCAGTTAAGGTAGATCACTCTGAGTAGGTATACTTAAACAGGATTAAAACAATCATCTTCCATTCAGAGGAAAACCAGACTTTTTCTTTATCACCGTATCTTACTACCTTTTCAGGTGATTATGACCAGCTTATATTAGAATAACTCTAAAGGGTTAGAGATGAGAAAGAAAGTATTTTAGAGGTAATCTACCCACATTTTCATGGAAGGAGAGTGGGGAAACAATCTAGACTATACTCTATGTTTTTTGTCAATAGCCTATATAAATATATTTAACAATATAACAAGGGTTAATTTATGGAAAGTTTATTTAAAGTGGTAAATTATGACATTAGTATTCCCCTCCTCTACCTTGCGCCTTAGTACTATTTTGGGTTAGTATATGTCGAGGCCCACACTATTTTTAGCACCCCGTCTTACTATTTTGAGTTACGGTCTACGCTTATGTAATAATTATGTTTATGGATTTAGGGATTAGGAAGGTTATATTTAGAGGAAGTGTACCCATATTTGCATGAATAGAGTGGAAAACCATTTAGTAAAAACTACTGTCAGTACATCCGACCAAGATTCAAACCTCAATTTCCCCTGTCATCAGCAAATCTGGTCTACTGCAATAGTAGCGCCTTGGACCATGCAACCATTGAAGCTGGTTTAAAAACTAATGGAATAGGAATGAGATAGGGCCTAGGTAAAACTTTTAAAGGAAATGTAACCTAAATATCTATGGAGGGAGAATGAGAAACCATTTAAGAAAACCCACGCTCAGTACACCCGTCTATGACTCAGACCCAGACCTGCCCGCCATCCGCAATCCAATCTAACACAAAAGTAATGCATTAGAACATGTAAAAAGCAAAACATAGGAGAAGAGTAGAGATGCATAGTGATTAAAAATTTACAACTTGTATAATCCTAGCCAATAATAGCACTTGTGTTAGATGTGTGTTAAAAAAAGTTATGGGCCTACTTGTTAATCTCCGATTTGAAGACTGCAATTTGCTCCTTCGAATGCAACAACTCTTGGATGACAGTCCTGTACGCAGGCTGATTGAGCAATGAGCCAGAAACCCCATTGGGCAGCTGATTCTTTGATTCGTCACTAACTTGGGTGCCGATCTCTACTATAATTTGGTTCTTGATGGTCGGAGCAGAATTTCCTTCACTGGTATCATAATCTTTGGGTTCTGAATTCACAATAATTTCTGTACTTTTGTTTAGTGCCAAATCTATCCCTTTATCCTCTAATATGTTTAAATTCTCCAGATTTATTAATGAATTATCAGCACAGAGGTAAGCTGTTTCTTTCTCTGAAGATGAAGAAATTACCAGTTCAATGTTAGAGTTTCTTTCATCCATAGTATTTAAAAGTGCATCCCCCATACTTATGTCAATTAAGGTACAAGACGGATTGACCATATCATGATTATTTTCAAAATCTAAAAGATCTTTTTGTTTGTTTCTCAAAACTAAAAAGTTTGACGTATTGATTAAAAATTATTTTAAGAACTACGTGATAAGTTTAACAAGAGAAATACAATAATTAATGTGACATTCTTTTAAAATTATTCAAATTAAATTTCCTTGACAACTTTCACAGTATAAAAGTAAATATTAGATTCAACATAAGAAAAGGGACATCAGATGCCCTAATTACGGAGGGGTATTCAATAATATTATAAAGGGCAAAACTACTAGCTCCAGTGCCATTGAATAAAAATATTTAGTTCAAATATTGAATTTAGAAAACTTAGCAGTCCTTCCAGATGTCTAACACAATTCACATAACCACAAATCACCATTCATAACAATTGATAACATACATAAATAAAGAGCAAATGAAGCACACAACAGATTAATATAGAACATACATTTAATTTATAGCTTTAAATTTAAAAAAAAATCACTTTGGTGGGGAAAAATATAGTACGAGTATTTGTTAGTGTAAATGAAAGATATCACAAAAGATATCAGCTGTTCCAATAAAAATGAATGGTACGGAACTTCGCACGGACTTTCTCGCTCTATTATTTAAAATGGAGATATTTACTCAAAACTTATAAGATAATATGTGAAACGAAATAATATACACTAGTAAACCCAAGCATACATTGCACTATAATTACGTAAAACTTTTATTAGTCCCGGTTTTAAATTTTATCTTTTATGAATTAATATTCTCATTTGTATGTTTGTACAGATAAAAAAATATCAATATTAGGTCCACTAATATCAACACTTAGAGTTAAAATGTTGACTTTCGGTTAACATTTTCGACATTTTATTAGGTTTTGCCCATCACATTGCTATTAGATTCATTTATAAATTTTGACAAAAAAATTTAGATATTATTGACTATTGACTCTAAAATGGAGATAGATCATTGTTGTACAAACATTTCTCGTAGAGGTTTAAGGCCATTACTATCATTTGCAACATTACCCTTCGCAAGGATACATGACTTCAGATTTATTATTATGGTAGTGCACGTCAAGCAGCCTTGTTGACTCAGCACAGAGGTAAGCTGATACTCCGTGGGTCAACTGTTTGAACTTATGGTTTGATAATTTCGTTGGCTGTTCAGTGATGACGCATCAGAGTAGCCAGATCCGGGAAGTGTTGATAGCTTGCAAAAAGAGCAATACATTCAGTAGAGTTCTCTTCGATTACATTTCTGGCTGGATATCCGTCATTTACGTCCGTAGTTGGTCTATCATTATGAAAAGTTCAAGTTTTTATGATTACATCTTTGTTCTGGATTGTTCCGCGGAGAGGTTCGTTTGTTCCATTTTGATAAACGCAAAAATGATAAGCTTATTATATTGGGGGAAACTTTACGGTAGACCCCCTACCCCCTCCCCTCATACACTTAGGAAAATTTAAATTTAAATTTGATTTGAAAAAATAATTTTTACTGTCGACAGTAAAAATTATTTTTTCAAATCAAAGTTTACTAACAGGACCTAGAATAAATTTCCAAAAAAGTTATTAGAATAGCTTGAAATTCTAAAAAATTGCTAAAAATGTGCTAAAAACCAAACAAAAAATCGAATTGAATTCACATGACTAAATCAAACACGTGCCTTTACAAATGGAAATAAAAATAGCTATGCAATAAAGTCTTTTAACAGCTAAACTTTTGCATTCTGGTAAATATAATATTGATTTACAAAAATTTACTTTAAAAAAATTCCCATCCTATCGTTTAATTTCAGCATCTAATCGGTTATGTATATTTCTTCGTAAGAGTCAAAGTTGGAATAATTGACATTTACTTCCGAAATGTCTCTTTGCGGTCAAAGGTACTATTTACAACATCATAACAGTAATAGAAGCAAACAAAAGGAGTGTGCGATGTCAATACTTTAGGAAAATCTAGTTATGAGCTCTCTTGGTTGGGGAGGGGGGGAGGAGGTAAGATCTCGGGTATCTTTCGGTAATTTCACAACAGCCCAATTACACGAAACCAATATTTTGGAGCTTAGGAGGAAGCGAGGCCTAAAAAAATACTTTTCTTTATTATGAGTTTTATGGCATGCAATAAGTTGTAGACCAAGTTTTTGTATTTCTGACTTTCTCCGCCATTNTAGACCAAGTTTTTGTATTTCTGACTTGCTCCGCCATTTTATTGCTTTTTTGTGCATAGTGAGCGAATCAAAGACAATATTTTTCAAACTTTGACACAGAGGGTGGGACATACTTTACTTGACGCACTGTGTTACTATACTGGCTGTACATACAAAAGGCCATCATTACTAGTGACACTAGTTTATTTAGCGTTTATAGGAGATATAAGAACTAACAAATTAAAATATAATGCACAGTAATCAAGAACAAACTAATAAAGTTATAAAATCAAAAATACAAATTTTTGTAATATTTTATATAGTTGAGGCGAGGAATCCCTCAAAGTTATTTTGCCGAAATATTTAGGGTAGCCATTTTGTTTAGAATATTTATAAATGTTTAGAAATGAAATTTAATCAAAATCGTTAGTGTCGATTTTGAGAAAATCGACTTTTTCTCTTTTGGACCATCAGCAAACTATCCTTAATTTTAGGGTTAGATATGCAATTCCAAAAACTCCTCGGGGCAACCCTATGAAAACCCTAGATAACAAGTTTTAGCCCGATCAATAAAATAAGTCAGGCTCTAGTTGGAGGTACAGACAGACATACAGAAAATAAAATAAAACCCTTTTTCGGATTCGGGGGTCATGAAACGTCGAGATTCAACAAAATCTCAAGTTCAATTTTTTTGACCATCCCAATACATTCTACATACTGTATTAAAAGATAGGGAGAAAGTAAATAAAAGCTGTTCAAAGATGACATGGCAATAAAAGGTTGGGTTAAAAATATTCATCCATAACGCATATCTAGAAGCGAATTTGTGCATAATACTTATTGGACAAGAAACATAAACACATTATACATTCATAACTTATATAATGAATAGCACACAGTGAAAGAAGTAAAAACTTATTTTTATATGCCTTATGCACAGAATTAATAAATAGACTACACTTGAACTTGAGATATATAACGCATATCTAGAAGCGAATTTGTGCATAATACTTATTGGACAAGAAACATAAACACATTATACATTCATAACTTATATAATGAATAGCACACAGTGAAAGAAGTAAAAACTTATTTTTATATGCCTTATGCACAGAATTAATAAATAGACTACACTTGAACTTGAGATATATAAGATAATAATACTGAGGAGACCAGTAAATACCATTGATATCTATAAAATGACTGTATGAACATTTGTGGCTGATATTTTTGAGCTATCGTCTGCATACCATTGTGTAGGAGAGAAGGTATCTTTCAGATATTTCTTTCTCTCTTACACCCATACAAGGCAATGTGGCATTTTGAAATCGTTCATTAATTTATTTTATGGGAGACCAACAGGGTTAACCAAAAAATCCCTTAATAGGTGACCACAACAATACAATTGAATTAATAATTAGAGATAATACAAAATAACCCAAGCTAGCCCCAAATGAGAAAAATTAAAAAGACCTTGGGAAAAAAAACCAAGAATTATTTATAACCAGTACAGCAATGAGCAAAACATTATTGTAAAGTAAATTGAACAATGACACACTGCAATGAAGCAAGCAACTTGTTTGCCATGTACAGTAATGTTACTAGTCTATATGGAAAAGCCATTTAAAAAAAAAAATAGTAAAATTATTTAGAATTATATAATAAATACCACAGGGTTAAAATAATCACCAAGATACAAACCGAATATACAGTGATAAAACATAATATAAAAAAAAAATACAATTATAGTGTGACTATTTTCAATCTTTATGGTTAATACTGACAGAGATATACTATAAAATAGTAAGCTACACAATAATACACACAGAAGTACAATCATTCAGTGACTAATATAAATATCAAATTATAAGGTTGTTAGTGATAGTGAAACACAACATTGATAAACTTTAATAATCAGCTACGCACTCCTAAACTCGAAAATTGAATCATACGCTGCCCATTATTAATTTTAATTTTACTAAGGTAGTTACAAACATATGAATTTGATTAAATATATGAGATACAGCAATGTTTGAGTAGTTAAATGAAATACATGTGTTTGTAAAAGCTTTGAAGAGCATAACAAAGTTCGAAACGGTAGAGTTTTTTCTTTAAATAAGTTGATGTAGGCTAATATTTACGATGATTTTTGAAGGAAGCTCGTTTTGAAGGCTTTATTTAGAAACCAGAATCCTACCATATAGTAGTATTTAAGTGGGATCAAAGACCTTACATGGGGGAATTTCTACTTCCGTTCTAGATGGCCGTTATTCCTATCAAAATGCTCAAATATGATGGTATTTTGGTACAAAATAAAGCTTTACAGATTGGGATTCCAAACTAAAATCAGGATTTATTAGATACCGTATTTCCTACAAGCTTATCGTTTGAACGTCAGACTTCTACATAAAGTATGTCCTTGAAACAAATATAATACAGTATTTAGTTAATTTGTTTCATTATAGTTATCGAATTTTCAATATAATATGGTTTCTGAAAGCAATATACAAGGTATAAGCCAACTTTTTAAAAAGTGGTAGTATAATAATACTTTCTACAAGCCTATAACTTAAGTGATCGTTTGAACGTATGGCAACTACACAAAATTAGTCATTCAAACAAATGTAATCAATATTAGTTATATTCATAGTGATTTAGTAGAGAGAAATATAATAATTTTTCAAAGGAACGCCCAATAATAAGGTTACCATGCATCCGGATTTCATCCGGACAGTCCGGATTTGGAATGCGTGTCCGGGTTGGCATCAGGATTTGAGAAATGTCCGGATTTTACTCATATGAACCAAAACGTGGCCAAATTGGGGAATTTTACTCCCCGCCACACCCTAGGTTGGTCACACTGCAGCATTGCGCGATCACTGCATTCTGTCTCTGCGTCCAATTCAAGGTCACTCGCAGTCGCAGTCCACAGAGTAGGGATGTTCGAATCATGGGCTTTGAATCGATTCTCTGGATCGATCTAGATCAAGAAACGTAGTATCGATTCAGGGAAAAAATCGAGTGTATTGAATCGATCTTCCAAATATCGATCTAACGATTCATGTAAATAAAGTTTGCTCTACACTAACCAAAGAGGCGTACC